>VZTT01022495.1:54339-80002 GCA_013400855.1 Buphagus erythrorhynchus
GTGGTGGTTCTTCTCGTTGCTCATGCAGGAAGCTAACTTTTTTTTTTTTTTCTTTTTTAAAGAAATAATTAATAGAAAACAGTTAAGTAAAGCAGTAACTGAAAGTTTTGAGCTGGTGCTCAGCTGAGTTCCTGTCTGTCTTTTCCAGAAGCCATACTCAGGAATGAGCACAGCTTAAATGAAGGAGCCAAGGGTGCGTCACTTCTGGAGCCAAGAATTGAAGGATCAGATCATAAATTCAGGTTAAGTGTTTGCTGAAGTTCTTTACCAGAAGGTCTTAATATCCTTCCTGATAGACTGTGGTGGCTTCTGAACGTGCTGTTTATCATGCTGCAGTTTGGGACCCATAAAGCTGCTACCTAAAGCTCACTTTGAGCTCCTGCAGAGCAGAGTTTTCTCAACACAACTGCAGCTGGACTGGAGGCACTGTTCAGAGGGGCTGAGCAGTGCTGGGGCCCTGGTTCAATCCATACTATTCCCTGCCTTTTATCTGGGGCTTGTGACTGCTGACTGGTCTTGCAGAGTGCAGGGTGTGCATGTGCACGCTGTAAAGGTGAAAATAAAACTGTTTGCATTGTTTCTGTTTTCTGCTTGTCTTGCTATTTTTGATGTGGGCTTAGATGGTCCTTCTCCTCCACTATTTAACACTTACAGGTTGTTTTGAGTCAGGGCAACTGTACCTACCAGGGCTATTCATTCTTCTTCAGGGTGCTGGGCATGATTTCCTATAGTGAAATAGCTGGGGCCTGGGGATGTGTGGGTTCCTGTCTGCTCCCCTTGCAAGTCTAATTTCTTCCAGGGTGCTCAGGTCCCAGCGCAGTCTCTGGTCTTGCCCAAGTCCACTTTAGACACCAGCCATGGGTGTGTTTCAGGAGGGGAAAAGCACTCTCCTGGAACATTTGAATTTCCTGCCCTACCTTTTGGGGAATTAGGAGAAGAAAGTCTGAGAAGTGGGGGAGGGAGAATCAATATGGACGTTGCCCATCTGGAAAGTTGCAAGGATTTTCCTTGCCATCAGCAGCATTCCAGCTGTGGGGTGACCAGCTGTGCCAACCCCTTGCTTGAACAGGAAGAAGGACAGGCAGAAAGATCTCTCTCCTTCCACCAGCAGCTGCATTCCTGGGTTGAGTGCCAGAAGATGATGCTGCTGAGCTGGAGACCTGCCGTGTCATTGAAGAGCATTTTGTGAGAGCTCCTGCTGCACTGGCCAAGCTGGGTCACTCTTGGTGGGAGCTTGGTAATTAAATCTTGTTGTTTCCACCCCTTGCATGCATGTAGTAATTAAAAGAGCTTGTAATTAATGGGGATTGGGGCAGGAAATCAACTGGAACCTGTCAATTTGAGCTCTGTTCTGATGGTGAAGATTTACTCAGCCACGTTGCTGGTTTTCTTTTACAGCTTTCATGGGTCACAGCTGTACCTGGCCCTGTGAATAGCCAGTGAGGCTTGGCATACTCCCCCTGTCTGACCAGGGGGAAAAACCTGACCTCATTAAGGATTTTAACTATCCCAGACATTTCATTTTACCTGTTAGTCTCTGAGACTGCCACTCTAGTGACATACACATGTATATTTCCTTTAGCAACAAGAAAAGCTACTAAAATAATAATTAAAATAAAATCCATTTGTGTTCTCAAAGGGGTACATATATGTGACCCCGAATGGAGCCAAGGGTCTTTAGAAATCAGTTAAAAAAACACCCNCCATATATGTAGGAGCCATAGCTTGCAGGTTCAAATGGCTCCTGTGTTCAGAATCATTCCTGGTGTTCTCAGTGGTCCTTGAACAACTGAGTAACCAACCCTCTTAGCAGGAGTGGCCATGGTGGGGTCTCTGCTGCAATCCTTCCAGGAACCTGCTGCTGCAACAGCAACCTGAATTTGTACTCCAACACAAATTTTACAACAGTGTTTCCAGCATCCAGAAGTCTGCATCAATCAGGAGAATTGATTTACAAATGGGTTAAGAAAATAACTGAACTGCATTGGCCAGAGACAAATCAGGCTCCAAGGGGGTGGGAGGAGGAATGTAGACACTGCATGGGAGTGGATAGACTTGTCTATAACTGAGATAATTGCCCCACAGAAATGACATGTCACCTCCCTGGGATTTAAGAAGTATTTCATTGGAAGGCATACTCTTTGCTGTAAGTGGCCCTGAGACCAGCTCACAGGATGGCCTTAGCCATGACAGGCACTGCAGGCCTCCCAGCTGCTGATTTCCTGCCAGAGATGCTTGGAGGATCCACCCTGCCCTGGAAGCTGCTCAGGCAGTTTTACAGGCTCAGTGTCAAATTGCAGGGTGCAGTGGGCAGAAGCCCAAGCCAAACTGCCAAAAGCCCAAATCAAACTGCCTGGGAAGAGCAGAATAAACTGCTGCTCCAGAAGCCTCAGTAACTTTTCCCACATCTGGGAAGCCCTGGAGAAGAATAGTGCTCTGTGTAATGAGATGTGAAGGGGGAGCTGCCAGACTCTTCCTCAATGTCTTTTTAGAGCTGCTGGTTTTACAACAGCCAAACTTAGCTGGTGTATTCCTCCTGTCCCCTTTCCTACAGTAACTGCTCCCTCATTGCTCAGCCTGCCCTCCCTCCTGCCAGCTGCTGAACCGCACAGAGACCTGAACATTTAGCAGGGAGTTTTCAAAGCCTTTTTAGGGGTTTTAACTGCTCACTTCCTGCTGTTCCTAATGGAGCCAAGCAGTTAAATCCTGAACTTGAAAACCTGAGAAGGTCAAAGGCAGTTAAATTCCAGGTATGTGGTGTGAGCTTGTCCCTGTGTGTGGTAGGAGCAGTGGTGATAGTGTTTAGTACACAAGCTGCTTGTCTGCTGAGCCCTTCCTTAAGCCTCTGTGACACTGATATATTAGCAGGGCCATCAGTCATCGTGCTGCCCAAAGTACCAACCTCGTCCTGATTGCTGCAGGAAGAGAATGCACAACACAGGTTTATCCAGGTAGGCGTGGTCCCAGCAAGTACAGGTTTGAAAACAGCTGAATGTGGACTTGCTTTCAGCTAGTTTTCTACTTGGAAAGTGTCTTAACCAAATATAAAGTGAACTGGAGAGATCTCAGCTGCTGGATGAATGGCAGAGAGGCTGTTTTGTGGTGTAAGCTGGAAAACAACTTTTCTAGGGGAAGAATATTTACAGACTAAATTATTATTAGCATGGACTGACTTGATCGCAGAAGCACTTGAATAAATCCACTAAGAATTTATGTGAAAGGGTCAAGTAAGACAGCTTTAGTGAAGAATTTTTGTCTTTAAGTTTTTTAATTTTCCATGTGTTTTTTTAAAATAATTGTCTTATAATTCTACTCTTCCTATGTAATTACTCTCCAAGGTTTTTACAAGTAGTAATGTTATCTCAATTTCAGCCAGCTACTGCTTTTAACTGGCTGAAATGTGTATTGCCTTGTGATGTATTCCTTGTTTTGCAGTCCTAATTAGACTATTGAAAGAGTTAATAGATGCTCATTTCAGATGCTGCTTTCGACGTCTTAATTGCAGTATAACTAATTCAAGCCTGTGTGAGGTATACTTATCTATGTAAGGTAGTAAAAGCAGCCTGGAAAGTGCTAGTAAATATTCAAAGGATTCTCCCTCTGATTGATATCATGAATCTTTTCAGTTTGTGTAGAGTGGTTAGTTCTGTATTGGCAGGTCAAATCTTGTGATTGACACAGTGTGACCTTCCTATCCCCAAAAGCTACTCGATTTCCTTTTGGATTTTTAATACTTGGGTGCTTCCAGTGAAGTCTTTGTTTGATTTTGTTATTATTCTCAGTTATAATGAAAAGAAGTGCTAGAATCTTATTCCATCTTATTTGGTGTTATTTTTATGTGTGTATAGTTTGTTCTGTTCATGGACTTCACAGAATTCAGTGGAAATAAGATGATATACCCTCTCATACATGGGGATATTTAAAGGAGAAGGGTGCTGAAGCACTTCAGTTACTACCAGTATTTCAGACATTTTCAGATATTTTATCACTAGATTTCATTGCATATTTCTTGCCATTTTGAAATCATGAAGAGAACTTTTATAAAGAATGATAGGACAGGAGATAGCAGCTTTCTTTAGCCTTTCAATCATGCACATTTCTTAAAAGAAAAAATGTATTGCTGCTGTTTTTAGCTTTTACAATCTTGATGGTGGATACAAATAAGATAGAGATTTAATACTGTGTCAAAGTAATGTGACTGAAGAAGGTCAAAGGGTCGAAAGGAGAAATGTTAATTTTCAGTATTCAGTTAATCACCCCTTAACAGCAAGCTGATGATATGCTCTTTCATTCTCAAGAAGAAATTGCTCTTCACCTTGAGGGACTCAGAGCTGAGCATCCAACCAAACAAGAGATTAGGGCTTTACAACTCTGCCACTCTCACTGTATCATCACCCTGAGCAACCACTGGGTGTACCTTACTCTATGTGAGCTGCTACATAGGCTTCCCATTTGCCTCTGCTTTTAGTCCTGGATTTGGTTCAAGGTACTGGCTATGGCATAAATTGGTTGTTCTCCAGATTGGGAAGTTCCTGTTTCTGTGTTTCTGTGCTTTTAGCTGCTGCCACTGTTGGTATGGCTGAATTGTGTCTCAGGGCTGACAGCATTATCAGACCCATGTCTGAAATGGCATGGATCTACTTTCCCTTTTCCAGATATGTTTTGCCAGCCCTCAGCTAGTGCTCCCTATTTTCCCCAAGTTTTGTTTCTGCAAACTAATTTGATCAAATTATGCTTAGGGACCCAGGCTTCCTAATTAGTTTTAGATTGTGAAAATCTGCCAACTGAATAAAAGCCTTAACAGCATTTTGGGCCACTCCCCTGAATTTAAATCTTAACTGTGGATTAGCTGCCTTAGAGGATAAGCACTGGGATACACCAAACTTGCCACCTTTAGATTCCTACTTTAAGTGGTTGTGAACTGAACCTGAGTCCCTAATGAATGTGTTTTGCTCCATGAGGCTGGGGTCCATATGCTGATCTATCACCTGTGCCAATCCTTTCATGGACATTTGTTTGGACATAGTTTAATCCTATCTTTCTGATCAGTGAAAGTGCTGGCTAATGCACAACATCTCTCAGTCTGTAGCATTTATGCTGCTGTGATGAGCAACATCCTTAATTCCAAGTTAACGAATCGATGTTAATGAGCACTCATTGTCTACAGACGCCCACACTCCTTCAGAGGGTGGAGAGAACAGTCACTTCACATCCCAGCAGCCACAGGAGGCACAAGGGAGTTCTGCTTGTCTACAGCTTTTTGCTGGAAGCTTCTCAACGTATTCTTTTCCCTTACCTTGAGCTGACTCTCCAGCATTTCTTTGTTGTGTCTTCCTTGAAGCCCTTTCAGCTGGCACGGGCACGTAGGTGTCTAACACACATCCAGCAGAGGCCTCTGTGCTTTGTGAGGTACTTTGTGAGGCTGTGGAGCTGCTCTGTGCTTGAGGTTGGCTTTCTGACTTCTGCTGTAGTCTGGGGAGCTCCTGGTGAGGAGCTCTGCAGTTCCACATTTGCTGGAGAGCTTTGTGCAGGAGCTTAAAACTGCTTTCATATCTTTGGTACTGGGACTCTGTGGGAGGTGCTGCCAAAGGAGATGAGGAATCTGCACCCAGGGCTGCATCTGAAGGGTTGGAGGGAGTGCCCCAGAAGACCTGGGCTTGTGGAGCTGAGGGTTCAGGTGCAACATGCACAGTGTGTAAGGGAGCGACCCTCAGCCTGTTTGAAACTCTCTCCTACAGCCTACTACGTTACACAGGAAAGCACTCTGGAGAAGTTAGAAGTGCAGTATATAAAACAACAGAGCACTCTGGTTCTGGATAGCATGAAACAGCTTTCACAAGCCTTGTTCATACTTTGCCTGAAGGTTTAGTGCACATCTTAACCTGTACTAGGACTGATAGTGCTGACTGTTTTAGACACTTGCATCTCCTTGTTTTGGCAGTGAGCACTTCCTGGAGTAAGGGGTCCTTTTTTTCTCCACAGAAACAACATTTTCTCTAACAAAAGAGTTCTGGATGCATGTTTATAAAAGGTAACTCTCCCTTCGTTTTATTCTGAAATATTTTTGGATCTGTGCTTTTCTGTCCTAATATCCTGAGCTGGGTTTGAAGAACGAAAGTTCATGATCCAGTTGCATTGACTTGCAAAGAAAGAACTCTTCCCAATACCAATTAAACAGGTGCAAAAAAACGAAAAAAGAGATCTGTAAAACTTTTTTTCCGCTTACTGAGCTCTATTAGCAAGTCTCTAAGTAATTCTACAGGTTTTGCCCCATTTTCTGTACCCCTGGATCTTTGCAAATCAGCTTAGAGGAGACTTCAGAGAGGCAAGGTTAAGAGCTGCCTGGTAAGTGAAAGTGTGTAGTCAAAGGCTGCCTCAGCCTGTTCACTTTTTCTTCTCTTTTGGGGAAGGAGAACGGAGCTGAGCTCCAGCAGCGATGGAAACGAACACTGTTAAATGAGGGACCATTATAAACACCAGTGCTTAAAGGAAGATGGACAGTGAGACTTGACTATCTCTAATAGACCACAATTTTGTAGGCTATTCAGAATGTATTGATTGCCAAGAAGTAGTCTCTGAGCCAAGTGGATTTCTTTTTCTTTCTTATTTTCAGTTCCATATTTATTGTTGCAGTAACAAAGATTGTGAGAACAGCTAATAATCTTGTCTCTGCATCGGAGTGAAGCCAGAAGAAGTCTTTATTACTCTGTTTTTCTACTTGTTCAAGTGGCAGGGAGGCTGTTTCCAGCAGGGCACATTCATATCTGTCTGTTTTCTCACTAAATGTTTAGTGCAGTTTTTAATTGTGAAGTTGCAATGTTTTTGCAATGCAAGATAAGTCATATATTGCTGCAGCTCTACTGGTTAGACCTGAGGCTGTCTGAGCAGTCAAAAGGACCAGGCCTTGCCTGCATGTGCAGTGGAAAAGACACATTGGAGACAAGATGATGGTGGTGGGATGGCAGTCTCACTGTGAATGTGGAAGTGGCACTGAGGGTTCTTTCAGGCTGCCTTGCTGGGGGCTCAGCTATGAAAAGACCATTTTTCAATGTAATGGCAGGGAGAGTGCTCAAAGGACAGAGCCAACATCTTCCTGGAGGTGTTTAGGAAAAAGATGCATAGAGCCAAATTACAGCAAGGGAAATTCTCATTAGTTATTAGGAAAGAAAAGTTGATCATGAGGGTGGTGAAATATTGAAACAGGTTATCCTGAGAGCAAGCTCAGCTGACTAACCTGACCTCAGAGCACCTTGCATTGAGGAGGAGATTGCACTTAGAGGAGCTTAAGACTCCTCCTGTACTTATTTTTTTGCTTTTAAATTTGAGTTCTTGTGCCTTTTGGAGAAGTAATGTGAAAGCCCATTTGAAAAAAAACACATATCTTTAATGAAGCCTGCTTGTGCCTTCTGAGCAATCCTGAGGGAACAGCCAGTGAGGAGAGTGAGGCCTGATGCTGAGTCTGGTGTGAGCAGGCTCCAGCTGTTCCTTCCATAAGTGTTTCTGTGATATTACAAATTTGGCTGATATAAATCACAGTACTCCTTGAAATCCAGGAAATAACAAATCACACTGTATTTTTGGCCCCTGCTTGCAAGAGACAATCACCCCCCCAGCATTAAACACAACCCTGTGCTGCCTGTGCCTCACTCCCTGCAGGCTGTAAATCCAGGAGAGGGGAGGTTTCTGTTATTCATAGATATGCAGTAAAGTCAGGACCATCGTGGACACCACGCAGAAAGAAAATTGTGGCACAGAAACAATCACATACTTTCTGGATCTGCTAAAAGTAGCCTGGGCTGGGTATGTCAAGCAGAGCAGGATGGTGTGGCTGAGTTGGCATGCTACCCCACGGTACTGTCTTGAGCATTCCTATTGGGAAATTAGTTTCATATGGCTGTTTTCTTTGTTCCCACAGTGAAGGTAACATGGACGTTGTCCCTCTGAACAAAGTTCCTCAGTAGCAGGTGTGAGTCTTACTCATGGGGCTGGAATGAGGTGTGCTGCCTCTGTGTCAGAAAGCAGCAGGACTTGAGGTAATACTGTCAAATCTAACTGAAAAATGTGGAAACAAAACAAGCAGTGGAGGGGAGGGGAAAGTCAGTAATTCCAAACCACAGCCTAAATCAAAGGGGAAAAAAAAAAGGTATATTTGTTGTGGACAAGTTCTGGAATTTCTTTTTTGGACATGTTGGTGTGAGTGGGGCAATGGGTCCTAAGGCAGAAACCATAACCCTAATACGGTTTCTATGTTGCTGATTCTTCATTCAAATCACAGAGCACTTAATCATTGCCAGCTATAGAGAACTGTTGACTTCTAGGCCATTAACAAAATGACATTATGTCCCAGAGAGGAAATAAAACATCCTTTGGAAATTTTCAGGTTGGGTTAAACAGCTGAGGCTGGGTCTTCTGAAGGCTTCCTGCAGCTGTGAGGCAGCTGGCACTGGATTCAGTGTCCTCAGCTTCTAAATCAGCCATGGAGCAAGGGAGCTGGAGCCCTGTCACTGTGTGCCTGGCAGGGGCTCTCCCACCTCTGGTGGCACAGAGGGCTGGCAGCAGGAGCAGAGCAGCCAAAGCAGTGCTGCCTGGGCTGTCAGGCTTGTCTGCAAACTAACACAGACTTGCCTGTAAGTGTCTTTTCCTAAACGCTGCACTTCCAATGTTTTCAACATGTTCATTTACTTGTTTTGGCCTACAAAGCATAAAAAACAGTATCATCTTCCAGAAAGAAATGCTTCTGTCCTGTTTTCAGCTGGAATAGAGTTAATTTCTTCTTGGTAGCTGATACAGTGCTGTATTTTGGACAATTTGTGGTTTAGACTTTATCAACCTGTGATGTTTCACTTGCTGTGGAAGTTGGAAAGAGAACCAAACATAAAACTTTTCTTGACACATTTTAACCACAGCAGCAGTTTATCATTAGGCAATGGTAAATAAATGGTATGGGGCAGCAGGGGTGGGTGTGTAGTGTGGTCATTTTCACCCATTTTTCAATTTCTCAGCATTCAGACACACTCAGCATTTTGGAAAACTGCTCAGTATTGTTATTGGGTTTTTCTCCATCATTTTAATAACACCTTATCTTCAAGTATCCTGTCTTTGTACCATCATTGTGCTGATAGTTTCAAACCATGTGAAGACCCTCTGCTAATATTAATGGCAGGTTTCAGTTCTGTGGAACTGCTCTGCATGCTGGAAGAAATGAGGGTGGAAAAGGGCAAAATTGTCTTTCCCAGCTACGTTTTGCTGTGATGTGCTCAAATTTCTTCTGTGGCACTTGGAATCAGGACTCAGTAGCAAAGAAAAGGAGCAGAGAAGTATGTGCACACATGTGGGTTACGAGGGTGGGCCAAAATCTGAGGACACCTGGTGTTAAACATTATATTTACAGTGTGTAAGACAGGTTTTGCTTTTAGATGTTCCTGTTTTGCTGCCTGTTTTTGCCTTTGCCTCAGGGAGCAATGGAAGACAGAATCCTTGTTACTTGAGAGAATGAATTTCTTTGTCTTAATTTTGTCATTTAACATAATAATATGCAGCTAAAGACGGTAGATGTGATACAGCTTTCTGGGAATTAATAAATAATTAGCAGAAATATGCAGGCTGTGCTTCTACAAAGCTTATTTGTATTTCAGACCAGGATAGGAGCAAGTTCACAATTGTCCTTGCACCACAGCTGTCTTTTCTCCTTGTCAACAAAATTCCCATGTCTTTTCTTGGCCCTTCCTCTACTGTGTCTCTATGACAGCTCCTCTGCTGGGGAAAAGAGAAACCTTGGACTTGTGTTTGCATTAAAGATTTTGTTTTACATTTGAACCAGCTTTCCTGTACAGAATTCTTTACTCCCTCTGCTCTAAAATGCCAACGTTTCCCTTCCCTTGGACTTGTTTCTTTTGAAGAGCATTTTGCAATGTTAATAGAAGAATGCCACCCAAAATTAAACACTGTGAAATTGCCTCAGTGTATTGCTCATCTTGCAGCTCAGACCAGGTTATATTCTGGCCAGGAACAAGGCAATGACATGAGAACCTAGAGCTGACTGTACAGTGTTATTTTTTATTATAGACAGAATAATAGGCTCAACCTTCTGCCAAATGACCTTTCTTTGCCACACCCTTCTTACCTTCTTCTGTTTGTATAAGATTAGTGAAGTATACAGAATGTTTAATTAAGCTTAATTGCACGACAGCTTAAAAATGGGAAGGTAATTACTCATTTAATTATTGTGCTGCTTCGTGCTTAAAGTGTGTGTATAATTGCTCTGTTTATAAGGACAGTCAACTTTGCAAGCTTGCATGAAATTACAACAGCCCCATACCTTTTTAAAATGAAACTAAGCAAGGGGAGAGGTGCATTCTGTTACCCCAGGCGTTCTCCCTTCTCCTGTCAGTTTTGGACAGTGTTGCCCTCCCTCTATGATGTTTTACACTGGGAAGGACTGTAACATTAATCACATAACCCACTCTCTTTCGCCTATTTTTCATTTACAGTTGTAGAACATGCTGAGAACTTGGGATTGCAGACATGCCAGTGTAAATTATTATTTTCTGCACTGTCTTCCTTAATTATTTCTACAGTGGCAACCCAATATATCATGGAATTTGAATGTGTTATGCAGTCAAAGGTTAAGTGACTCCTAGTTATGAGTGCTAATAGGAAGAGACTTTTCCAGTGTGCACAAGGATTGCCAAAGATGATTAAACAACTCCTCTTCTTTGCAACAGTTCAATTCTCTTCTGCCCTGACTAGTACTAGCAGTGAGGCTGAGATACTGAGGTTTGGGCAATCCAATAATGCCTGAAGCATCTAGCCATGATGTCCAAAGGATGATTTCCCTGTAGAAGCCACCAGAGTGGAGAGAAGCAAAGCAGTGAAGGAGAAAGCCAGCTATTCAAACACAATCACTTTTGTAATTGCAAGGGGACTCAGTCTGAGGTAGTTGCAGGCTCTAAAAGATTATTTTTTGTTTAAATAGCAAACAGTTAGATTATATGAAATCCCAGTGCAAAAAGTCCCTCTGTAGCCATTAGGCAAGCCACAGAATTCCCCAAACTCTTTCAAGGTTACTGTCAAATTAATTTCTGTGTTGATGAGCTCTTTTCCCTTTCCCAAGTGAGAGGTGGGGGGGGGTTGTGTGTGGCAGGGAAAGTTTTTGGGGAGTTGGTGCTTTTCTGTGGTGGCTGATGTGACACAAGTGTCACAAGGCCAGCACTGTGTGAAAGCTCCTGCCAGAGAACCTAAGGGCTGGACCTGCAGACACCCAAAGGACTGTGAATGTCTGGACTGGGGCTCTCTCCAGCTACCCTGGTCCCTGCCCCTGTGCCTCCAGGCACTTTTCCTGCTTTAGAGGATGGGGTGATCTGGAGTTACTCAGGCCTGCCCCCTTGGTGCAGCCCAGAGCCCCTGTGGGACCTCTCCTGTGCCAGGGAGATTATTCCTTGTCACTGGCAGCAGCTTTCAGCTGCTTTCCAGTCTCTCAGCCAGTCTCCCTTACACATCTCCCATCCTTTGATACCCCAGAGCTTCTCCACTGTTTCAGCATTCCTCCTGCAGCTCAGGTTTTGTTTCTGAGTCAGTACATGAAGGAGATGATTTGGCCTTTCAGTAGCTCTGTGGGAGCCTCTGGCATTCAGACCATATACTTCCCACTGTGAATCCTACAGCTGTTATGGAAACTTGTCAGCAAGATAAAGTTTAGTGATAAGGCAGTAAGTACATTTATGGCATAAGCACTAGGGTAAGAAAATTTTAGTGAAAATACATGACATCCTTTCTTGCCTCATCTTTTTACTGCTGTCAGAGGGGAAAAATACATGATGTTTCCTCACAAGAAAACAAGAAAGCACCAAACTTGATATTTGGATATTTCAGCTTTTGTCAGATACTTGAAAGACCTGTATGTACATATTGCCCAGTGATAAGTAATTTCTATTTACTTCTAAAGTCTGTCTGCTGAGGTGGTGGAGAGGCAGGATTTAGAGGGTGGTGACCTGAGAAAGCAAGTTTCTCTGCATGGTCTGGAAAATAGAGTGGGCAGTTGGCATTAAAAGTGGGATAGGGGAGGAGGAGGAATCCAGAATCAGTAGGACTCTTGATGTGTTCACAGAGACAAGGAAATGACTGCTTTACACAGGGCTGTGCCAGCCTCTGGTGAGGCCCAGAGCTGCTGGGAGAAGCATTTTTGATAAGACAGCTCCATTTAAACACTGACTCCTGGCACCACAGGATATAGCCAGTTCTCTGCTGGCTGCAAGCCAGCATCTCCCAGCTCCTGATGGGGCTGGAGAGAGCTGTTTTGGGAAATGTCCTCTCTAAGGCAGTAGGCTTCTGAGCCAGCAGAGCCAGAGCAGAAATCTAATGCCTGGCAGGCCATAATGCTTACAGCCTAATAATGCTGTTAAATCCATGTTAAAGCTTTTTCTAGGAGAAACTGTGAGGAGGAATAGAGGGACTCTGCAGTGGAAAAAATTAATTTTTAAATTTTAATTTTGATTACCTGGAATAAAAGCATAGCCATGAGATGTGCAGAGGTGTGGGAGCAAGAGAAGTTGTGCTTAGTGAATGATGAGGTAATGAGGTAGCTTTGGGCAGAATTGACCAAAATGAGTGACATGTGAATGTCATTAATGCCATTTATGTTGAATTAACCTCATATAAAAACTGTTTGGGTAATCAGCTGCTTCATTTGATGAGCATCAAGTGATCTTGATTTTCTTCCACCTGCCACCTGAACCTCATCTGCTGATTTGGAACACCAGATAATCAAGTGCTAGTTTCATCAGCTGTATGGCCTGGGCATTTGTAGTCTGGAAAGTTCTGTTGACTATTCAAAGGCTGTGGTTCTCTAGATTTGGATATTTTATTTATATTAAGTACTCTCTTCTGTATTTAAAAGGACTATCTCTCTCTAGGTGTAGCCATTTATCTGAAAAGTGTCTATGGGAAACAGCCATTGCCTGGTATGGGTGGATACAGCATTACAGCATAAATAATTACAGGTAAAGTACAGGAGTTGGAAATGTGCTTGAATGCTTTGCCTGAATCCTCAATTTGACTTGTTTGAACAAATAAGGTTTATTTTTTTCAGAGGAAAAATAGTTAAAATCTTTTTTAGTGGATGTTTTGCTGATAGTAATAGTGTTACAGAGTCAATAAAGTTAACATGATTTTTAGATAAACTGTGCTAATCTTACAGGCTTTTTCTCCCCCCCCTTTTTTTTTTTAATTTGGCACAAAGAAGAAATCTGTACCTCAATTGAAGTAGCAAAATGGCAAGTAAGATTTTTTTTTTTTTCCCCTCTAGGAAAGGAAAATTTTCTCTTATGCTTCCTGTTGAAAGTACAAAAAGAAGTTGATAAGTTCAGTGCTGCAATGCCAGTAATTTGCTTTCTTGGAAATGTCACACAGACTTACTAAAAAAATCTTGAGTTGAAAGACATGTAGAAATAAGTCTTGTTAGATGGTTTTATCATTATTAGACATGGTTTCCTCAAAAATGTAGAAATAACATGTTGGAAAAGGAAAGGTCAAGCAAAAGCAGTTCTGTGTAATTTTGTTCTTGGAAAGCACAAAGCATAACTGGAAATTCTAGCACTCCTCTGGAGATGGGTCCAGTTACCTAGGGGTCTGAAAGATATAAGAGATGGTATGTGGGATGATAGGCTTACTTTCCAGGAGAAAATGGATTAATCTTGCACAATGATTTCTGAGAAGTGAATTCACTTTATAATTTCTGTTCTTATTCTACTTTTTATTCTGAAAGATTTCAGGAACGCCTGAAATTTTCTGCTGAAAAACTCTTGCATATGGCAGAAGCACACAAACATACAAAGCTGGGAACAAATTAATTTACACTATAACTTATTGGATACAGTATCTTGGCAAGATTAGGTGTTAGGTTTCTCAGATTCTGCTGGCCTGAAGGGCAAACCTTGTGCAGTGTGGTTATTGGTGCTTGCCATCTGAAGTGCAGGTTTGTTGGCCGAGGTGGTGCAAAAGTTGCCTTTCCCTAGGAATGGAGTGACTCTGGATCTCCTGGAGTAACTTTTGTTCTTCTTGGCTGGCCTGGGTGATGTTCTGACCTCAGCAGCTCTTTAGGTGCTTTGCTTTGTCCTTAATGACAGCCATGCAGTTCTGGCTGCTTTTCCAGACACAGAATGCCTGTGCCCAGGAGGGCCCTGGGCTCCTGGGGCTTCAATTCCATTCAAAAACCAGGAAAGCTGATATTGCCCTCCCAGGAAGGAAAAACTTCCAAGCAGAGAGAGGGGCTGGGAAGGAAAGCTCCCCAGGCAGGGAATAGCCAGGAGAAGCTGGCAGGAACTGCTGTGCAGCAGGAACACAGGAGGTGATTTGTTGAGGGAAAGATGAGGGAAGGAGAGGTTTTCAAAGGGCAAGTACTTACAAAGATTAAATGTTACAGAGCTTGATCTGCAGCTGGTAAACAAGAAAATGCCAGGGTGATATTTCTGATGTGGATGTCTCTGCAGGTTAACAGTAATTAAAGCTGGTCTTAGTCTGCTTGGGGCTTTCTTTTCCCTCAGTGTCCACATGCTTAGCCATTAAAGTCAAGAATCAAGTATATTAATACCACTTTAAAATGTCTATATATTTTTTTCCCTTATGAACACTCTAGTAGATTATGGATCAAGTCTGTACTGTGTAAACCCAATTGCTCCAGTGACTCTTCCTGTTATCATACTTCTTTTTAACAGCATCTCTCATTTATAATTTCATATATTTATGACATATCATGCTTAAACTTTCCCATGCACACCAGTCAAAAATCAACAATATTAGCTAGACTGGTAACACAAGTTGCAGACAATTTGGGTGTCTTGACCAAATTCTCCTTTGCTATTAGCATGCTTAGGAACAGATTTTCTTTTTCTGTTTGGTTAGTTGCCTTTTCTTACTCATTTTTTCCTTCTTTTGCCTCTTTTTTTTTTTTTTTTTCTTTTTCCAAGAATATTTGCATTGAGAAAGAACAGTGTTCTCTGGAAGATGCTCTTTTTACATAAGATGGCTTGTTCTTGGGAATATAGAATCCACAGAGCTGCATGCTTGTTGAATGTGTGCAGAATTGTGCCTTGAACTTTCTCACTGAGCAGTGTGGGGATGAGCCAATCTCCTTGACCTGGGCCCTGATATGAGTCCAGCTTAATGTTTCTCTATGTTCACCCCCTGCAAAGCATGAGAAAATAAGATTCTGCCATCCTGGACACAGCTCTCTGTTTTTATACAGCAAGCAGTCACAAGGCAGTTTCCTCAAAGGCTAATTCCAGGGATCAGTATTGCAGCTTAAACCCCTATATTAGCATAGTATTGCATATGTATATATTCTAGCACCATCTAGCAGTTTTCCAAGGTAATGTCTGAAATAATGAAACATAAAATAATAAAACAATGCTTAATCAAAGTTCCTATGTAGTCTGGAAAGAAAACCCCACAGAATTATCTTTCGTGCTCAACCTTATGTACAGATGTAATCTTACTGCTAGACTGGGACTGTTGGATCCCATTTGTTTCCTGTTCAGGTGGCATTTGGAATGAAGCAGTGACAATCTGTCTAAGCAGTTCTGCTGATAAGCAGGGTCATACCAGCAAAGAATTTGTACTTCTCAGAGTGTCTGTTTGGTCACTTTGCTGTCTTCCACCTGGGGGCTGTGAACACATCAAATGGAAGCTGAAGTGCTGTTCTGAGCCACAGCAGGGGCAAGCTGGAGGTCAGTGACTGAGTCCTTCCAGGAGGTGCAGTGGAGTTTTCCTGAAGCCCCGTGTCTTTAATAAAGCTGCTGTGAGAGATGCAGATTGATGACACACCTGGTCTAATGCACAGCCTTCCCCCCCTTCCCTCAGGTGCTAATCCTGTCCTACATGTGCACTGGGGCTCGCTTCCAAGAGCTAAACTGGCAGGATTTAACCTTCTAGAAACAGTTTTAGCCTGTGAAGAATGTCAGTGTGCTCAGCAGCCACGCTCTGTGTATCAGACCCATTAGACCATAACTACCTGGTGGTGGGTAATGGGTGGGTGGGGAGGAAAGTCAGTGGATTATTCATGTAGGCAGTTTTGACTCAAAAAATAAGAAGTGCACAAATCATTGCATGTGATGTGAAATGACATCCATGGCAGATTAAAAATTGTGTTTTTTCTTTTTTTTTAACTGAGCATATAACACCTCTGGGATCCACCTTGTTCTCACTGCATGTAATGAAGCCAAGAAAAGGGCAGAGAGATAACTCAACAGTTGCTGGTATAAAAGGTTAGGATATAAATTCTATAAATACTAGGTTGCAGGATAAGGCTATGTAAAGCATAAAGTATGGCTGTCTTTTTTTTTTTTTGGAGGCAAGAGATAAACCCGATCAAAGAAACAGACAAAAAAAATGCAGCCACAAGTATCAGATTTTTAAAAAAAATGCCCAAAGCATTATTTTAAACTAACTAATAAAATTAAATTCCTACTGGCTTGAAACAAACAATCCAAAGCCAAACAAACAAAAGCAGCAAATCACCAAAGCAATAAAACAAAGCCCAACCAGGCAAGTTTTGGGATCTTTGTAAATTACAGCTTCCTTGAGTTACTTTTAACAGACAATTCAGAACCTCAGTAGTTGTCCTTCTGATGAGCCTTTAAATCACTAAGCCCTTGTCAGTGCTGAGTAGAACAACTTCCAGCAGGTTTTTCCTGCTATTTCATTTGAGTGCAGCAAGGCACAGCACGGTGTCACTCCCCTCAGAGTGAGTGTAGCTGTTTTATATTTGTGTGTCTCTGTGAGGTGGGGCAGGCTTCACTCTGCTTCTTGTGACCATTTCTGTAATGTTGCCCTCATCTTTATGGGTTTATCCAGGAAAACACATTACAGGTGCTGTGCTCTGATCTGGGTCATCTGTTGGCCATTGTGGCTGAGTGTTCAGGAGTTTTGATTTTGAAGGAAGCTGTTTGGGTGTTTTTCTGCATTCTCCCAGTCAGTGTCCTGGGTGAGGGTGCAAGCTCAGATAAAATATGGCAACGTGTGTTTTGACAAAAGGTGGGGGTTATGTAGAGAGCATTAAGTTTTACTTGTCTAGAAGTGGTAGCAGCAGACAGAAGAACTGTTCAACTTTGTCCTTTGGGCCAGGTTAGGAGCATCTGAGTGATGTCTCTGAACTTTTTCTCAGGCTTAATTATGGTTATATGTTGAGGTATGGACCTTAGGGCTTTAGAGCCTTGAGCCTACCCCAAAATAAGGGCTGTGCTCCCATTCATCACTCCAGAAGGGAGAAAAATTCTCATACTTGACCTTATTGTGCTGCTCTGTGTCCCTATAGTCCTAACAGGTATCCAAGAGTTGCCTTTCCTCAATCAGTATCTTCTCAGTATTGGGAAGTGAAAGTCAAAACCTTCCACTTCAAAACCATGATCTTTGCTTGTGCTTCCAGACTCTTGTCTGACCAAAGATCTCCTTACCTACTACTGCATCTTCCAAAATTGCTCAAACCCACTAGATTTTATCTTGCTGTTACTTCTCTTAGTGCAAATGAAAATGTGGCAGGCTTCCAGTTCCTAAATGTAAATAGTATGGGAGACAGATGTGTTTTTTTTTTTCCTGTGGCATCTTACATAGAAAATGGAAACGTGTGTCTATTAAATCTGAACAGTAATCGGAAACAGATTGTCACCTAAAGGTGTTCTGCTTTTGAGACCAGCTGGTTTTGTCACATCTGTGGTTAAATGCTGACATCAGGTTTACTTAGTTGTTGGGATTTTTCAGGATTTCAGGAGGAGAAAAATATATTTCTTTCCATGAATTGTGAAATGAAATAATAATGCTGTCTTGGTTTGAAAGACAGGTATCTGCCAAAAGGGACAAGGGCCTCTTTTTTTTGAAAGGAGAGTATAACCCCCCCGTTCCCTTTTTCCCCTTCACTTTACTATGATTTTCGGAATTAAAGAGCTCTCAGACGAAGATGTGGGGATAGGAATAACAATTCTTTACTTATATATCTATATATATATAAACAAAAACACAACAATAACTGTGAGATCAACAGCAACAGAGCAGAAAACCCAGTAAACAGTTCTGGTTGTGGACACCTTTCCTCTGTGGTGCCATTACCCCTCTGATGCTCTCAGCGAGCAGGGAGGAGAAGCGGTGATCCCACGTGGCTGGAGGGGCGCTGCGGGGAATGGCGTCTGTGTCCCAAAAGGGGAAAGGGCAGAGGGGAGAAGCTGCTCACAGGTCCCGGGGCAGGGTCAGTCCTGATGCTCCAAACGGATGTGCTGAAGTGGGTAGGAGATGCAGGAGAGTGTCTGAGCAGGGAGGTTTCGGGATCCCACAGCCAGGGAAGGCAGCTCCCACGTCAGGGTGGCAGAGCGGAGTTTCTAGTGACCGTCCTGCTCCGAGCCAGACGAGCGAGCGGCAGAGCACAAGCCCCTTATCCCAACTCTTCTTTTCCAGTGTTGCCCCTCTCCTCCCCCCTTCGAGAGAAAACTGTTGACTGAGCTTATGGGTGTAGACCCAAATACTTAGCATAATAATGGAAAAAATTCCACAGAAAGAAAAAGGGAAAATTCAACTCCCAACAGATGCTTTTCTAGATATTATTCACTGGAAAGGGAATAGAGCCAAAGATTCTCTGGTAACCAGGAGAACCCAAGTGTTGGTCAATAAACCTGCACACAGGTATCAGTTTTACCTGGGGTCTACAAACAGCTCTGAGTATTTCTCGTGCCTTAGTCTGAGGCAAAGAAATGAAATTTCTCTGGCACATTCTGAGCGCGCACACACACTTGTTATGCTGCTCTATTTGACCTTCTGTCCTCTCGAGCTTTTGTGTGCAGGAGAGTCCTTTATCTGTCTTCTGTACAAGTTAAGGAATTGCTCAGTTGTTTTGTCAGAAGGCATTTGGATTCATCTACAGAGGGAATTCCTTGGAATTCTTAGAAAGAAAAACTCTTGAGGGTACCTGTGCTCAGTCTGAGCTCTTACCTCATCTGCCTTTCAGACTGTGCACTGGCCTGTGGTTGCTCCTCTCTGCCCTGAAAATTACCTCTGTTGTTGGAGCTGTCACAGCAGCTGTTCCTGAGTGCCATGAGCTGTTGGTGAGCATCATGTAGATGAGGTAAATGTTCCCTGGAGGTTTTTGACATGCCACTGAGCTCAACAAACTTGCTATTCCTCATATTCCTCTAGCCCAGTTTTCTTGGTTTTACTTCCAACTCCTCTGAACCATTCCTGCGGAGCCTCTACTGCCTTCCTAGATAAAGAAGAAAGTCTGAATCTAGACAAAACATCCTTTTGCTGTTGCTTCAACAGATTGAAGTAGATTTCAATACTTGCAGATTTCAAGTATTCAGGTGGATACCCTGTTTATCTCCAGTTGCACAATGTACTACTTTCTCACCATCTACTCTGCAATTAAAAGGAAAACCAGAGGCAGAGCAAACTCTGAGGTTTTATGTAGGAGCAGTGAGTTAAGTGAACATGAATGAATGAAATATTGTATAACACAAAGTCTCACAGTGTAACCAATCACCTCTTTGTGTTGGTGTAAAACCACTTTGTCAGCCTTCCCAGCTATTTCTGCTCTCTATAGGTCCTGGTTTGGGTGCTGCCTGGTTTACCTTTGCCCTCCTGCAGCTTGACAGGTCGGTTTCTAACAATGGGCTGACTGAAGAGGAGGTGAGTCACTGACCTGTTTCACTGGAATAACTTTGAAAAGCTGGCGGCTGCCATTATTACACTTACATTAACCACTTAGACACACAATTACATGAAATATGAAGATAAGTATGCAAATGAGAATAAAGTCGTTGAGGCAATATCAGGAAAGAACAGAGATGCCTGTTAGTGAAGCAGTGACTTCCTGTGAGAGCTTTCTGTTTCAGATAGCAGGTTAAAGTCAGCTTTGGAAGCTTGGAGAGATAAAGAGGGAAGAAGAGATGGCAGGGATCAGTACAGGCATTTCCCTATGCAGACAGAAAATTCACTCTTAAAATGTGCAAAGTAGATTTTCTTAAGGTTTATGAATGACCCGGGTTAGCTTAGTGTTGAGAAGTGACTGGAAGGAGCCATGGAGAAAATCCCATGGCAGAGGAGTGAGCTAATCCACTGTAAATAGCAGTGTTTATTAATTTTCATTCTAAAATGAAAACAAAACAGAAGTAATGCATTTAGTATCCAATACATCTGGGCCACAGCTTGGGGTAAAATGCTCTCTTATCAACTACTGAGCAGAAATGAAAAGGCTCATCAGTGCTGCCTTCTGAAGACATTTAGATGAACAGTTGCTGCGAGACTGCACAGATGGCTGCACAGTATCCAAGTGCTGCAGCTGCTCCTCAGCCCTGCCTGCAGACACCTGGGCTCCAGGGAAGCAGGGGCTGGCAGTGTAGGATGAGCACCAGCCTTTCCAGAAAGGAGGGATGGTCAAAAGCTTAGGAATTCAGGCTGATTGGACACATGGGCACCAGAAGATCCATTAGAGTTCTACCATGTGCCACAGGACTGTGGCTTCTGGTAGGGTTGGGACAGATTGATTTCTCTTACATTAAAAATTGATCTCAGCATTAAGAATTTTATTTTTTTCCTGGGTTCGTGTTTCTCATTGGGTAAATACATTTTAAAGGTATGGATATTTGACAGTTTTTTCTCTCCAGCTCTGCAAAAATAAAAGGAGCTGAAGACATTTTGGTACTTCTAATTTAATCTTGCACAAGATGCAGATTATCTTCCTCTGGTTTCTAACAGATTTTATTAATGGAAGATTTTAAAGAAAGGCTTTATTCTAGTACAACAGCTACTATAAGTTTGGCTGGTTATTGAAACTTGTGATTAAAACAATAACTGCTTTCCAGTGATTTCCTGGAGATGTGAGGGTGGAAGGGAAGGCTGCAAGGGTGTGATCAGACCTGCCTCACAGCACAGACCAAAGGATAGCTCCTAATAATCTCTGCAGGGAACCAAAATTTCTGTTTTGACTAGGGCGTTTCTCTTAAAAAGACAGGGGTTTGAGTGTGCTGGCAATAATGCAATATATGAGTTGTGTTCTCTAGAGTGGAACACTCAAATACAGAACTCTGGTTTCTTTGAATACTAATATAGAAATTCCTGTGCAAAGTGGGAGAGAAAAGTATGCAAAATAAGCATAAGGCTTAATTTAGTTAAGTTAGAGGTAAACACCTTTAAGCACAGAGGTGGGGTTGTTGGAATTGATGGAATTATTGTGTTTCTAAATCATATATCCTTCCAGGTCCAGCTGAGTGGGGTTTGGGTGGTTGATTTAGAAATAGCTTCTTCATGTGGGGAGGACATAAGCGAAAGAGAAAAAGCTGAATTATGTTTTGGAGTGGAATAGTTACTTGATGCTAATCCTTTTGCTGATGCTCTCAACCTTAATTAACTGAAATTTAATTCAGTTGGTGTCGATTCACTTCCAAAGCCAGTTAAATTAAGCTAGAGACACACTTTTACTAATGGCTGTAGCTCAGACAAGTTTGTTTAGCAGATGTCTGTGTTGTGCTGTTGCCAAAGGCCTTCCTGTCCAGCACAGAGAAGGCAGGTGCCCTTCAGCTCTGTCAGTCCAGCAGCTCAAAGATGGGATGATCACCAGATGGGGAGATTTGCCCAGCCTGGTAAGATCTGCTGAAACCTCAGCCTCAACTAAAAGCCATCAAGATAAGACCAGTATCAGTGGTCTGCTTGCTGTCCAGCATCTATTTCACAAAGGCTCATCTGCAACAGTTTATATGGATCTTTCAGGTGATGGTATTAAAATGATGAGTCATTCATTTTAAACATTGCATTCAGAATTGGAAATAAAAGGGAGACAGCATTTAAAGGATATTGGAAAAATTTACTGGTACTTCAGATGTTCTCTCTTGTATTTCAGGAAAAGAACAATAATCAGTTTTTCAAGGCCTTCCTTCTCTGACTGCTACTTCAGCCCAGAAAAACCAAACCACATCATTTTAGACACTCTGGAACTGTTTAATTCTCTGAATTTTGATATGCTGGCATGAATGTTCTGAGTTAGGTATTGATTTTAAAATCTTAGCAATGATTAAATGGGGACATAGACAATCTGTTCTGTGCTTTTTCTGTCGCATCTTGAAGTGGATACTTCTCATTTTATTTTATCTTTAACTGGAGCTGTACTGCTTGGGAGAGGCAATGTAGATTGTTCTTAAACTAATGGCAGAATAAATAAAATTAACTAATTACACAATTCTACTTCCATTCTACTACAGTAGTTAGGAGAAAAATAGCATCTTTCAACATTCTATAAAAGGTGTTTCATCAAAGACTGATAAGCAAGTACAAGTAAACTGGAGCTGCTTAATCATGTAATAAAATTACTGAGAGAGTTTTTAGATGTGTACCATAAACATACATTTCCAGATAAATACACAATTTTAACATTAAAGTACCAATTTAGAAGGAGTAAATTTTTTCATTCTCTTCTTCCTGTGAAATTGTCCAGAACAATGTTCATTGTCAGATATTTTACAGATTGAGCCCACTGTGTATATGGATGTGATGCTGCTTGCATGTACTATTGTTGTCTCAGTTTCTGTGGAAACAGAGGGACAAATGTCATCACCACTACTACAGGGAAGGCAACTGGATCCTTTAAAATTCTTCTATTCTGCCTTGGTCTATTACTAAAGATCAAAGATTTGTCATGGCTAATGAATGTCTAGTACACAAAACTGGAGCTGGGTCAAAGCTATAGAGTAAAAGAAAACATTAATGATTTACTTTTTTTTCCCCCTGCTATGGCATATGGAAGACTGAAATTCCTGTTTGGCTTTTTTCCTTTAAGTGCTTGCAGTGTTTTGTGTTCCCTGGTTTTGTGGCTCTTGAGCTGGGGTCTCAGGTGCAAACTGAACCTCTGTCAGTGCACATCAACCATTGACCCTGTGACCAGAACCACTGACAAGGCTCTAAAGGAGATCACTGTGCAGAAATGGGCTCAATAGGAGGCAGAAATAGCATACTTTCTGAAAAGGGCAGTTAAGCCTCACAAACTATCCAACTTTATGGTTTTTTTAGTAGCTGGAAAACAAATGGATATGGGCATTCCCAATAATGCAGGTTGCCTTGATACTGAAGATTTATCTTTACTAAAGCAGCTTCAAGAATGAAGATTGCCACTGATTTGCCATAAGTTGCATGTCCTTGCCATTGCATGGATAAAAAATTGGAAAGAACATAGAAATGGATGATCAGTTTTCAAGTGGAGAACGGTGTTATTAGAGAGAAGCTTGTATTTGAGTCAGTGCTGATTAACATATGATCTTCAAGATAATCATGGTCAAAATAATTCTAAGAGTGAAATTAATAGGCAGGAGGTGGTTTGCTGACAGTCCTAAGAATGTCTATATTAATGACAAAGGGCAAACTGAAAAATGCAGAGAAATTATGTGAGCTGAAGTCATTGAGTGAAAGAAATGGCATATGTAACTTTGTGTAGAAAAATTCAAAGTGATGAACATAAGAGAAAAATAATCCCATCTGTACATATAAAGTGATGGTTTCTGAGCTGTTTCTTTCAATTAGAAATCAGATTTCAGCAGCCTGATGGATGGTGTGGTGAAAATATTAGCTCAATTGTCATTACTCTCCTAAAAAATATATATAGTGTGTTAGATATATTGTGGAAAGAATAGAACAAATCAAACCTATCCAGAATCCTATGCACACTCCTGGTTCCCTCTGCTCAATAGGCTTCTGGGTGTACCTGGAAAAGTTACACAGGAAGGTAAAGGAGGTCCTGAAACCTCAGCACAATCAGTGATACAGAGGAAGAGCCTTTAGGGTAGAAAAGAGGTTCCTGAAAGGGAATAAAATGGAGAGGCAGAAAGAGGGAAGAGCATTCATTTTCTTTCCTCCTCCAATAGAACAATTAAGGGATATCAGATGAAATCAGCAGGTGGTCAGTTCTGCACTGATAAAAAGCAATCCTAGATTACACAGCGTGCAGAATGTTCCACATGCTGAAAGTTTACATGAGTTCAGAAAAGGAACGGGACAATTCCTCTGAGGACTTGGAAATATCAAGACATTTTTTCTGGCTCCAGAAATCTCCAAACTGCCATTTTCTGGAGAGTGAAGGGGTGCCTGGGGGAAATAACACTACATTTATCCTGAACATGTATTGTGCCATATTCCACTATCAGACAGGCGGGGCTGGCTGCTGGACATGAGGGGTGTTAGATCTGTTCAATGATTATATTTGGATGTATATGAAAAAAAAAGGAAAAGAAACAAAGATCTCTGTCTTCTGCTTTGTCCCTTCCCTTTGCAAAAAGTCCCTATATATCAAAGATGAAGAAAAAAAAAGCAAAATCTTTGGCTTGTTTAAGGAGAACAGATTGTACAGCTTCTTATACCAATTCCTTTTTGAAGTGTTGCCAAACAGAGGACTGTGGGAACAATGGAAAAGGCTGAGTCCAATGATTTTTCTCCCTTCAAATATACACTTCTGAAAGCTTGTAAGTGTTCCTGCTTTGCTGGCCATACTGACAAATGCTATCTTTAATGGATTGTGGATTAGTGTTTCATAAATTTAAACTTAAAATTAAAACCTGAAAAGGTAATTTCTCCTTTCTAACCCTCAAGGGAATGGTGTTTTGTTCAGCCTCCTGGAGCAGTCTTTTTGTGAAAGCATAGCTAATCTGAAATACAATAAACTGTATTATTTCCCATTCCCTCTGCTAACCATTATGTTAGGCTGTCCATCCTTTTACGTTTCTTAGCAGGCTAAGAGAAAAGAGTTTAATTGTACAACGGAGATCATTTGCACACAATTGCTTCTCCCGAGAAAAGAAATGATTTCTATTTTTCCTGATCATCTCTTCAAGCCTTTCTCCTTAGTGCAACAAGCCTTTTGTACATGCTGGATTTGAACTCCAGAGGTATCAGCCCTCCTGGCCAGTGACCTTGGGTACAAGCAATGTGTGTTTGCCCCTTGCTCCCACCTGATCCTCTAGGGATAAAGCAGCAATTTCTTGTGGTGTGTCAGTGTTAAGCAGGGAGTTTTTGTTAACGTGGCAGGATGATTTCTCTTCATCCTCAGCCAAGAAGGTATTCTGGGTCAGCTGGGGAAAATTCTCATCAGAGAGAGGTACTGGCTGAACAGAAGTTTTGCAGTGGTAGGAGAAGCCTCGTTTTCCGTTAGATTTCAGTGGTACTTCCCAAATTCCCTGTGCTTGTTGGCATTTCTGTGAGACAGCTGTTCTCTAGCTCCTCAGTTTATATTTTGTGGTTTGGCTGGAGGAATCACTGCAAATGAAATAATGAAGAGCTAAACATTTGTCTTCAGTATTTCTAAGTGTCTTGGTTTAATTTGAATTTCCTGGCCAATGTACCAAATAATGTTATAATTTTGATTTGCCAATTTAAATATACTCATTTTCTGTTGTGAGACAGAACCAGGAGCAAAAGCAAGGCAGGCCTAAAACTTAAAAGGGTATAAAAAGAAATTTATTAACTACACAAAGAAAAAGAAGACAGTAAATTTAGAATATGATCTTCAGACTACTCCCTCCTCCCTCTTCCTATTCCTTCTTAATAACAACATACAAAGACACTTCAGTCAGTTCTCCACTTAAATAATCCTATTCAGTTCACTTCAGAGAGAGGAGCTTCCTCTTGTTCGGCTATAGGGACTTCTCCACAA
>VZTT01022495.1:80236-132417 GCA_013400855.1 Buphagus erythrorhynchus
CCATGGCCACCCCTCTCTCTGCTGGGCCTGGCCCTGCCCATGGCCACCCCTCCTCCCTGCTGGGCCATGCCAGCTCCCCAGACAGGGGCCATACCCTGCCCATGGCCACCCCTCTCCCTGCTGGGCCCAGCCCTGCCCATGGCCACCTCTCTCCCTGCTGGGCCATGCCAGCTCCCCAGAAAGGGGCCAGGCCCTGCCCATGGCCACCCCTCTCTCTGCTGGGCCGTGCCAGCTCCCCAGACAGGGGCCAGGCCCTGCCCATGGCCACCCCTCTCTCTTCTGGGCCTGGCCCTGCCCATGGCCACCTCTCCTCCCTGCTGGGCCATGCCAGCTCCCCAAACAGGGGCCCGGCCCTGCCCATGGCCACCCCTCTCCCTGCTGGGCCATGCCCTGTCCATGGCCACCCCTCTCTCTGCTGGGCCGTGTCAGCTCTCCACACAGGGGCCAGGCCCTGTCCCCCTGCCAGGCCCACAGGCCTGCAGTGGGGCCAGGTGGGCCCTGTTACCTGCACTGCTGTTGGAAAAAAAAGAGAGTATTTTTTAGGTTACCTCCTTCAAAATGTGTTTTCATGGAGCAAACTAACTTTCTCCAATTGGTTCCTCAGGCTGTCAATAACCAAACCAGCCTTCAGCTGGTCCCATCAACTCACAGAGGAAGTTCTCATAGAAAAAAACCTCTCTGAGTCTGTCTGTCCCCAGGTAAAACTAGCACACTAAGTTTGCAGAGCAAAGGAATAAGCTCAAGAACGGCTGGGAATGGCTATAATTTATTGCTATTGTTTTTATCTTTGCTTTCCAGACTCTGCAAACATTGTTCTACCACAGGGACAGGCTGTCCCTGCCTTCTCTGAGCTGCTCCGTGGGATTTATGAATTTCATTATAATTGATCACACTTTCAAGGGGATTTCTTGTTTCCATGAACAAGCAGGAATGCTTTTCAAGTTACCCAGCAATGAACAGTTTAATGTGTGAAAGGGGCTTTTTCCTGAAGATTTTACTCGTTCAGTTTTCCTCCATTTTCTCCATTTTTCTACCTCCCTCTTGTGTTTTTCTTTACCTGTCTCTGACTCCCAGAATACACAAAAGAGAAGCAGCTTTTAAAATGCCTATATGTACTTAAAAAGCCTTACTTTTACACAGAATTTGTAGCTATATTTAAGCAATGAATCAATAGAATGAAAAAGGGAGAGAGAGAGAAAAGGTTGTCACATTTTGTTGCTGAAGCTGATTATACCTTAAGTTTGGATAATTTGCTGCAGTCTAAGAAGGCTGAAAGGGACACTTTTTTCCTAGTATTTTTTTTTTTTTTAATATCATGTGCACATAGTTGATTTAAGGGTAATTATTTCTTTGTTTGCCAGGAACATTAAAATTGCCATGGTTTCCACAGAAAATGTGCTCAGACTCCCTGAAAGTAAGGTACACAATAGGCTGTTACAGCTGCCTTTTCTACTGGAATTATTTTAAGCAAAAGTGATGCACAGCAATTAACCCTTTGTGCTGATGCAGATCATAGTCTCAATCAATGGACACTTAACAGAATAAAGGGACAGGATGAGAAATTTCAAGATTCACTTCTGAAAAATGGCTAGTTGAACTGCTGGAAACTTTAATAATAGTAATCTTTCAATAGCATATTGGATTTCTCAAAGGGTTATCTCATGGTTTACATCAATAAAATACTTTTTTTTTTACTCACATTGAAAGATGTGGAGGTGAAGTTATAACTTGGAAGATTGAGATGCCACTTGTGCTGCTGAGGACTTGCTCTTGAAAGTGTAGACTTTCCTGTATTTCCTGAAACCTGGCCAAATCACAGGCCTCCACCTAACTCTGCTAAAATCAACCCACTCCCTTCATTTGCCACACAGATAATTTCTGTTCCCTGAGAAAGGGGAGCCACTTGAACAAATACCTTTCAATTGTTATTTTTCACTTGACAAAAATAAGATTGAGATGTTTCAATCCAAAGCTGAAAATGGTTTTGGAAATCTCCAAGTGAATGTATTATGTAATTTCAGCAGTCCTAAACTGGAGAGCATGAAAACCTGATGCTGAAATGCTCCTCTTCAGGGTTTTGAGGCAGGCAGAGAATCCTGTGCTCTACACAGAATTACATCTGACATTGGTCAAGTTTTAAGCCCAGTTAACTTGAGATAATGGAGAGACTTCCATGATTGGGTTAACAGGGATGGATACAATATTTCCCTTCTTCTGGTACTGGTGAATAAGCAAATACATGAAAGGCAGCAGAGCTTACTAAAAAATTCATCTATCTTCAGTGTAGAAGTATCCTGATTTAAGAGATCCTAATTGAAAAATAATAAAGTGTTTTAAAAATATGCTTTCCATTACATTTTAATCAAACTCCTAAACCTGCAAAGTTTTCTGGTTTGTTTGTTTATTTTTTAACCATTTTATCATTCAAGAATCTGTAAAGAAACCTCCCTGTAGTTGCACCTGCTCTAGGATTGCAACAGATTTCTTCTTACTTGGTTAATTCGCTGAATGCAAAGACAGAACCTCTCATTTTCCCCATTAATTGTAAATCACTCATGGTATTGGCAGTTCACGATCTTATTTACACTTCAATTTTCTAGTGCACAATTTTTACAGAGAAACACTAAGAAACACAAAGCCTGGTGGGTTGGCTGGAGTTTCTACATTGTGTACACCCATGTTTAATATATTGACATTTTCACATCTGGTAACTGCAGACTGTGGGACTATGTTTGCCATGACAGAATTTCTATTTTGATAAAAGAAGAGTAATAAGTTTAATTAATAGGGGAGGAAACCATGGGCAGGAAATGCAGTTGCTCTTGACATTCATCTTTTTAAGCTGAACATATTTTCCTCTGTGCATCTCTGTGCCTCAGAAAGCTCTACAGTGAAATCTGGCACTGCTTTGACTGGTGAGGGAGAGAATGGGAATTGTACATTCATGGGCTCTGTCAAAATTAAACTATTAAATGACTTGATTGAAAGTAGTGCAATGAAAAAAAAAATCTTTGAAAGCCCTCTGTGCTATTGAAGGGCAGTAAAATAGTTAGGGTTCTCTGCATTCAGTATGCCTGCCTCTTCGAATTTAACTAATTATTGGTAAATTTACTTGATATCTGAGATTGTTCTGTGTTGAGATTTAAATTGAGAGGCTGCTCCTGCTGATGCTGTTTTCTTAAATATTTGAAATTCTGCTTGGTTAACAAATCCCTTTTACAGATCAGATGCCTCTTGCACTTGATTGCATCAATGATTCAGATAATGATTTTGATAGGGGATTTATTTTGATTTAATGTAACTTAAAGTTGGGGAATATTTCCCTTCACTAGGTAATTCATACAATGTAGTTGTCAGACAGGATCTTTGGTGATGCTGGTCAGAGTGGGTTAGGAGAGAGCTTCTGTAAGACTGTCTTGGGTTTTGTGCTCCTTTGAGGGGATTGTGGTGTTAAATTCAGTTTGCAGCAGTGTATGCTTGTGTTGGGGGAAGAGATCAGGCAGAGCAATCAGAACTCTTGTGATTAGGGCTTTCACCTGGACAGTAGGAGATCCAAAAGGTCAAAAGCCTGTGGTAAGGACTGGAGAGACTTGCAACTGGATCCTAAATAATACTACCTGTTCTTATCAGCTCTGCTAGAGTGTATACAGTCTCCAATTATGAAACTCAGGAAAAGGGCTTGGGCTTACAAGGAAAATTCAGTTTGTGCAGAAAAGCATTGAAAATATTAAACCTTTCTTGTCAGATCTAACACTCAGCATTCAGAAAATTGACTTGAATTGTAAGCAATAATAACTCCAGGCAAATCCTGGGAAGAGATGGCTCAGGGGAACTTCATAAAGGTGTGCGGGCAGGATATCAAAAGATGGAGCCAGGCCATTTGTGCCTGGAAAGACAGAGGCAGGAGCCACGTGAAAAAGAGAGGAAAGCAAGAGACAGCAGGTCCTGCTTGTCAGTGTGAGTGTTCCTGCTCTGGGGTCAGAGCCTGGCAGTGGGGAGCAGCAGGGGAGGCACATCCACATGGGGACAGGAGGAGAGCAGCAGGGGAGGCACATCCACATAGGGACAGGAGGAGAGCAGCAGTGGAGGCACATCCACATGGAAACAGGAGGAGAGCAGCAGTGGAGGCACATCCACATGGAGACAGGAGAGCAGCAGTGGAGGCACATCCACATGGAGACAGGAGGAGAGCAGCAGTGGAGGCACATCCACATGGGGACAGGAGGAGAGCAGCAGTGGAGGCACATCCACATGGGGACAGGAGGAGAGCAGCAGTGGAGGCACATCCACATGGAGACAGGAGGAGAGCAGCAGGGGAGGCACATCCACATGGAGACAGGAGAGCAGCAGGAGCTGAAGTACAAGTGCAGGTCCTGTGACTGTACCATGTATGTCTTGGTGAAGATAAAACCCACCAGGGTCTTGCCAAGGTAACTTACTACAGCAAGAATTTGGAGAAATGTTCCTGATAAAGGCTTTGTATCAGGCTTCCACCTGGGACAGAATCAAACTGTGATGTGTTGGTGCAGCCCAGAGATAGGGTAGGTCATGTACTTGATGAGCAAGAGGTAGATTGCTCTTGGCATGTGTTTGTTACCTGGCACAGGTTTTGCCAGACAGTCAGTGTTTTGCATGTGCATTTACATTTATTTCTACATTTTAGCTCACCTCCATTATATTATCACAAACTGATAATAAAAATGAAGCATTTCTGAATGTTTTACTAACCCTGAATTTCTCATCTCTTTGCCAATTTCCTTTTGCTACATTCCTCTTTTCCATCCTCTTTAGATTATTTTCTAATAGTTTAGGTATTATATTGCTACTTCATCTTCTAATTTCTATTTTTAGATCTCATTAGATTCTGTCTGGTTTTCTATTATTACCTTCCCTCTTCTCAAATAACCTTTTTTCTTTTAGACCCTCTCCTTTCTTTCAAAAGCAGCCTTAAAACCAATTCTATGAAATTGGGAGCATCTCAGAATGCATCACTAGTCCCTCAGTGCTCTCAAAGTTATGGCTGTTCTTCTCACAGAAAAAAGGCTGCTCTAAGCAGCACTGATGCTAAGAGATGTTGGTAAGGATTATTTTTTTTTTTTTCCTTCTTACAATTCTCATCAGAGGTTTGAATTTCACTGGCCTTCACTGCTAGATGGGAGAAAGACAACTATAGCAGTGCAGCTGAGCATGGCCCTTTGCAGGAAAGTTAATATCCTGAGAATTAGTCATTCAGTAGTAACACAACAGATACAATACACTCATGAGACCTGAATATTCTGAAGCAGCTCTGCAAGCACCATGTTGTGAGTCATAGATGCTATAAAGCCCTAGGACAAGATAAAGGATTAAGCTACTGATTCATTCTGTCTGGAGCTGACACTTGCCAATGTGAGAATCTGAATAATCTCTGCCATTAGGCTTTGCAAAATGTAGTTGATGGTTGTTGTAGCCTTGATAGTCTAAAGATATAAAGGAGAAGCAGCACAGAGTGAGTGTCCTTTATCAACCAAATGGGCAGAGTGGCAGTGGCTGTGCTAGCTGTGTCTAAAGGTCTTGTTTGGTTCACTTCAGTAGGAGTTTAGAGTATGTTACACAGTGTTTGGGTAGGGATTTGGGCCTTGTGATGGTGTTTTATATCAAAAGGTAGGGTAAAACAGGAATTCTGAACTCTTGTGAAGTTCTGCTAAAACATTGTGCAGTGTCCTTCATGAGGCCCTTTGCTTTAATTACTTCTGCTGTGCTTGTCTCTTTGCACTAACTAATCTCTCCCTTTATTTGCAGGTTAATGAAGACAGGCACCAAACCTCCCAGCCCAGTGCATTTGGTTATATAGGGACAGTTGTACCCTATAAACTTTCCTAATATTTGTGTGTCTGTCCTGTAGGGATTTACTGCAGGATAAAAAGCTCTGTGGAACAATAGCACTAGACAAACCTTGAATTTAATTCTATATATGTATGTATATAAAGATGCAGTGCTTTGATCCCCTGAATCAGCATTATCATGCAAGAGCAGACTTGCAGACAATGAACAGTGAGTGAGAAAAACCAGCAAAAACAGCAAAAACAGGCAAGTCATTAATGGTTGCATTTAATCTTTGATTCTGCAAATATGGCTTCAGTTAATGCCAATGGAAACTATTTATGAATGCAAACCCCAGACTGCATACCTGATTAGAGGTATGATTAGAGATTAGGCTGCAGTAAGTTACCAAAGAAAGTGAGAGCATTTATTAGAAATGCATCTAAAAAAGACAAATTAAAGTCTGTGATTTGTTTAGGGCTGTATAAACCAACTTAAACAAGATTTTAAACCAAACAACAAAAAACCACAACCCCAAAAAGCCCAACGAAAACCCAAATCAAACATCACAACAAAATCCAAGCAAAATAAAGAAGCAAATAACGTCCCCAGGCCTAAAATGGCTAGAATTGACCATGAGTTGTTGCTGAACATTGTAAAAGTTCAGGTTTTGTTCATAATTTATGCCTGCCCAGACTGGAATGGAAGTGATGAAACAGACTGACCCTCTGGAGAGAAGCGAAGAGTTGTGCTTGAGAGATGGAAACCAAGGGACTTTTCTGACAAATAAATACAGCAAAGTACCTGAAGGTATTGAAGGACCAGAGAGATGCCCCAGTAATGCCATCCTAAGACTGCTGCTCATCAGACTCCTATTTTGTCTCTGTGCTTGATGTCTTCTGCTGGGAGGGTCATTGCATTTAGACACCTTTCCTTCCATCCATGGCTTTTTGCACAGCAGCCACTTAACCATGTCAGGTAGATCAGAAAAGTCACTTTAAATGAACTGCTCTGTGCCTGAGTTATGAAAATAACTCACAGCATCTCACAAGTAGATGCATTAAGTTTGTAGGTCGTATGAAACTCATTATGGGCTGGCAGGAAGGCTACCTTCCATTTCTCCTCTCTATGGATTAATCTCTGTGTGAAGACTCACCACTTCTACACATTTTTTCTTTAGGGATCTGGAACTTCCTATGCAAAATGCTCTAATTGTATTTTATGAAATAAGTTTTCATCTTGACACCAACAAATACAGGAAAAAGCAGCCCAAGTGTACGTTCTGAGTTGACAAGATAGCTGATTGTTTAATCTCCCAAGAGTCCATGTCTATTAAATGACTTGTTTTGCTGTTCTTTCAATTACGGAAATCATTCTCTCTCCCAGACACAGAGTTTGAATCTTTTCCAGAGGTTTTTAATGACTTGAAGGCTGACAGAAATTATTTAACATTTTAAAGTCTCTTTCCAAAGCCAAGAGGGTCTTTTAAGAGCCTGTAATAATTTTTATGGTCATGCTATTGCCTCTTGATTGAAAACTACTCTGGCAATGGAAGAGATAGGGAAAGAATAGGTAGGTATCAAAGGAGACATAATTTTTTGTAGTTTCCTTGATTATAGAAGGGTTTTTATACTTTGGTACCTGGATAATTGAAAGATAGTGGAACTGTGGGCAGGAGGAAGATCAGGACAGAACCTGCTGCAGCAGCCTGTGAATGTCAGTGAATGTAAACTGTTCTTTCTTTCTTTTCTATGTTTATATTGACAGTAGGCTTTTGCCCTTACAAAATGTATTGTGATATATACAGCTACCCATTCTTTTTTGCAAGCACTTTGAGGCTTTTTTGGCACCTGCATGCAGAGGTTTTAAAATTAGAGAGAGTTCATATTCTTAAGGCCTGATGACTGTGAAAGAGCAAGGAATTGGACATGAAGTCCTGATGTAAGGTGGTGTGCCTGCCCTGTTCCAGAGGAAGTCCAGGTTGTAGTAACTAAAGGAGGCCGTTTCTCTGGAGATTTGATGGTGTTTTTGTGCTTTCTTGGGTATCTCAAGATAATGGGCTTGTCTGCTCTCAGTATCAGTCTTAGCTGGTTGATCTACTTTGATATCACCACACTCTCATGACTTTTCCTACTGCCTTTCTTCCAGAGGTCCCAGTTTGTTCCTATAGCCAGGTTGTCTAGGATGGGAGTTGAGCTTGAACTGGGGTTGAGGAAGTGTCCTTTACCAACCTGGGTTACATTTTTGTACTTCCAAAGCTCTCTGCAGAAGAGAATGGATTTTTTGCGTGTCTTGAACATTTCTGTGTCTTGTATGAATATTTTATATTCTCACTGAAATGTGGCAAGGAATAATTTTGGGTGGCAATCTCTGCTGAATGGCATTTAAATACATGAATACTTTGTTGATACCGAGATTTATTCGATAAAACATTCTTCTGCATGGATTTTTTGCTGATGATATGAGTAGAAGGATATTGAGTGCTCAATTTGCTTTTATAGTAATAAAAGAATAAAAAATAAAAGAATTTAAGTTTTATTCTGAGATATCAAAGAGTTTTTTCCCTGAAGCGTAAAATTCTGGATATGGCTCTTGCAATATGGAGATGTTTTTCAGGACTGATTCTTTGTGTGCTGAAGAAAATGCTGGCAACAAAAAAAAAATCTTGCTTTGAGACAAAACCATCAGAGGTTGTTTGTATACTTCCAGGGTTTTTTTCTGTTTGCTTTGCCTCCTTACTTTAAGAGATGGGAAACTTTTTTTTCAGTTTTGATATTGGAGAATTATATCAATCCTTCAGACAGCTACCAAAAGAAAATAAATAAAAAGAAAGTCTGAGCTGTAACATTTAAAAAGTGTTGCAACAGGAATGGCTTTATTTTGTTACCTCAGTGAGTACCATAGTGTTTTACCTTTCCCTTATTGTCTCAGTAATGCTTAGAAAAATAAATAATAATGATCCTTTGCTCTTACACAGTGCTTTTGTCCATACATCTCAGAGAAGGTTATAAAAAAGAGATTGGCTTTATTGCCCTATTTCAAGATGGAGAAACACAGAGGTGAATTGAGTTTCTGAAAGTTATCCAATGTGAGAGAGCTGGCAGAGACATTTCTGTCAGTGTCATTTTTCATTAGGAAAAGCTGATTCACTGAAACTGAAACCTTTCATGGAAATTCATTGGTGTCCAGGAAACTCTGCATCTCCAGAAGCCAAGGAAAATGTCACATGCTGTAGAAAGGAGCAGCTAGAAGCCTGGTGGCAAGGGCATCTGGTGTGGACAGGGAAGAGCTGTGAGCTTGCACTTTTAGAACTGCAGTGAAAAGAAATTTGAATCTGTCTCTCTCAAGGGAATATCCCTGTCTGTAGATGTGGAATGTTGTGGAATGTTGCCCTGCCATCCCCCCTGTTGGACACAGCACAGCCTCTCTCAGACAGCTCAGCCAACAGTGAGTCTGCTGAAGGGTTTCAGTCTTCCCAAATCTGCTTCAATGCTTCATCCTTGGTGGGGATTGGATCTTCTGTGTGTTAAGGAGTGAGTGGATTTTATAGCTTTCATATCTTTAGTATGTAGGGAAGACAAAAAAAATCAGCTAAAAATTTACAGCCAAGAAAACTCTCTTCTATGTGGCTGTGTTTTTTGATTTCTAATTTGGTAACAAAAAGTTTTGGAGGAAAGGAAGACATGAGAACAAAGGATAGGTGGGCACAAACATACTGTAAGGTCATGTATGATATTTTCCTCAAGAACCCCAAGCAAAGTCATCAGAGGGTACTGATTTTACCATGACTCTTCTAGAAAACTTTGGAAACAACAGCCAACGAAATGTTCCACTTTTCTGTCCACTAACTCCTCTGATGATCTTGGATGAGGGATCATGTTTACAAGCAGAGAGGGTGGTGGCTTTCTGCCAAGGAAAAGCTGAATATAAAAATCCAGACTGAACCTCTCAGGTTGAGTGTTTCACATGGCAAATTCAGTCAGACTAGAAAATACAAAGTTCACATTGACTATAAAGTCACTGCTGCATTTCATGCACGTAAGCCTGAAGACAAGAGAATCTGTTCTGCTCAAAAATGCTGGAGCAGCCATTGAGCTTTGGGGTAGACAGCTGGAGGCAGCTTGATTTGGCAAAGAACAAGATAAACAAAAAATGACTACTTATTTCCAATAATTTAGATTGAAATACTGAAGAAGGTTTTTATTTCTGTGCAAGTCTTTTGAAGAAGTGTGTGCAGTCTCACATAAGAGAATTCTCCTCCAAGAAGTTTTAGCAACAGGTTCCCATCATAGGAAAGTGCTGCTAACCCCTCTCTGCCTTTTAAGAGATCCTTGCTCTTACCTAAGTCAGTAATAAACTGCCCAAGATTCAGTATAACAGCCTCCCTGTGACTGTGAACCTCATTATAACTTTTTTCCCCATATTGAAAGTCCACCTCTTCTTCATCTTTGTCTCATATTTGTAAATCAGTTCCTGTCATGGGAGAGTATTACACAAATTTTCAAAAAAAAAGTAATTGTGCAGCTGCATTAATCAAAGGAGTAGTGTGCTGAAGGAAATGTCAGGCCTATTAGCTTGTCAGTAATCAGTGGCAGAAAAGCTGCTTTCAGCTAGTTTGCATTGTTTCTTTGACACTAATTAACAGATTTGATACATTTTTTACATTTTAAAATATGATAAAAGGGAGAGGGGGAAGACCCCAAGATGTATGTTGCTGTAGTGGGAGTGGAACAACAGGTCTGGAACATGTGAGAACCATTAAGATGGTTGTCCGGTGTCTTTTTTTTTGTTTGCAGTGTGGGTGATTCTTAGGAAGTAAAAATCCTAAGCAGTTATCAGAGAGGTGTCCCTTTTTGTTCAAAGGGGAGTTTTGGGTTGCCTGGACAGATGGGGACAGCAGCAAGGGTTCAGAACCTGCTGTGACTGAGCCTTGTGGTGGCATCTGACCGTGCTGTCCAAGTGGACACTGTGCCCCAGCCTGGCCCCTGCTGTGCCCCAGCCTGGCCCCAGCTGTGCCACAGCCTGGCCCCTGCTGTGCCCCAGCCTGGCCCCTGCTGTGCCCCAGCCTGGCCCCAGCTGTGCCCCAGCCTGGCCCCAGCTGTGCCCCAGCAGCAGACAGGAGAATGCTCTTGGGTTCGTGTTCTCACCCAGCCTCAAGCCTGTGTGAGTGGCCTGTTCAGGGCATGCAAAATGCTGGCTGTAATCACCACCTAGGAGACTAGAAACCTTTCTGTGATCCTAGTGTTCTCTACACTTCTGTGATCAGAAAACACCTGGGAGAAAGGCAAATTTCCACCCTTTATCCACCCTTGCAGTGGCTCATTCTCTAAGCAACTGAAAGACAGAATTCTGCATAGTTTTCTGAGCTCTGTGAGGAAAAAGAAATTCATGAGCTGTTTGGGTTTAGTGAGCTATTAGGGAAGCTAGTCCACTGATCACCTCATCCATCATGGGGCTCTGCCCTCAGCCACTATTTAAATAAGATATCCACACACCATCTCCCCAGTACTTCTACCAGTAATTCTCTCTCTCCCAGCAAAGCAAAGGAGTTGCTTGATGCTTTACTGTGGGAAAAGGTAGTGGCTTTTCTAGCTGAACAGGATCTTGTGCTGACAAAGCAGCTTTTTCCCAGAAGAGCTGATAGATAAGAAAAAGCCAAGGGTGTTAGTGAGTGGACTTTAAGGTGACTTAGAATCAGAATTTCTCAAATACTTGAGAAAGATAATTGCAAAATACTTTCACCACTCATTTCGTGGCCATTCAGAGGTCTATTGTAATCCTTGCTTCCCTTTCCAGAAACTCTGGTATTTTCAACATGTGAGCAAATGGGTTCCAGAATGAAGACAAGGAATCTTTTATTCTCTTTCATGGAGATATGTTCACATACATTTAAAATAACAGTTCAGAGTTGAGGCAAATAGTGAGAATGAAATTATTCATTATTTCAACAGTGAGAATGAAATTATTCTTTTGCCTCAGTTAGGACACTGTTATATAAATATTCCTTCAGAGTGAGGAGTAACAATTTTGTTCATCCTTACTGCTTACTTTTTAGATGTTGTGGATTCCTGCGGGATTACTTAAAGCTAAGCATATATTTAATTGCTTTTGCTGGATAAGGATATTCTCAGCTCTGAAACTGCACCTGAGCTATGACATGTACACAATGGCTGTTGTATTTTCCCATTAAATTCCTGCATTTATTCTTCACTCTGACAACTCATAAACCTATCATGAGTCACAAGAAGTTTCTGCTGTTAAGTTCCCCATTTCTCTGATACATTTCAGGGTGGAAATAGAAGTTGCATTACGTATTAGGTATTGCATTGTGGTCTCTGTAAAGCTAATTGCCAGTTGAAAATTGATGGGAAATGAATCAAAGTATTTTTAATGAGTTCCTAATAAAGGGCAGTACAAGTTGATATATATGTAAAGCTATTTAGCATTTTTAGCAAAGGTTGTACCATATCAAAGGGTGTTGAAATGAATCCTTCCCATCTTCTGGGGGTACTGCAAGTGTACCCTTCTGCTCATTGCCTCTGCTCATGAGAGCTCCATACTGCTCATTAAAAAATGCTCCACCTTCAAATTGGGCTGGCAATTTGGCACTTCTAGCTAGTTATTTTCAAATTGGTATTTTATGCAAACAGACTGGGTTTGATTGAATTCAAGTATAAAAAATCAGGAAAAGCTTCAGCCCCCAGAATGTTCCATAAGAAGATACTGAAATAGCTTGATTTAAGGGACATATTCTAATAAGCCAGCCTTTTTCCTCTCCCTAGTTCCTCAGTGGGCATAAAGAGCTTTATCAGAAGTGATACTCTGAGTGCCTGGTTACAGGTCCTGCTCTGAACTACCCTCCAGAAGAACTCCTTTATTTCCTTTATCTGGAGGCCCAGCTTCCTCTTCACAGAAGCTACCTTTTGGCATTGTAAATCAAAGGCAGCAGGAATACTTGCCAAGGGCAGTGAATAAATTTGGGCAGATAGGCCTGCTTGCCTGAAAATAAAGAGAAAATGAATGTCCACATCTGCTTGTGACTTGCAGCTGGGCTCAAAGGGATGCCATGTGAAAGTAATTAGTAATGTTATATTGAGTTCATATTGGTTGCCTTCTCTACTATCGTTCAGATTGTGAGTTACATTAAAAGAAACACACAAGAACATTTGTGTGAACCTTGTTCTAGATACCAAAATGAGAAAACAGAGCTGGCATATCTTATTTTGCTCCATATGGTACATTCCATGTGAGCATTCATTTTGGACATTTGCAAAAAACAAGAGTAGATTTGTTGGAAGTTTTTCCACCTATGCAACACAGGGAAATGTAGATTATGTTCCCTCTTAAGAAGGATGGGCTAAAGATGACCAGTCTCTAAATTCATCTTAGGCCCCTGATGCAAGCACCAGTTTGGGATCAGGCAGGGGTTGTATTTGAAGGTGGAAGAATTTGTGTGTGAGCAAGAAACATGCACCCTGTCAGGAATACCTGAACGAGTCTCCTGTAGAAGGTGGCAAAATAAGCATTGCCATATTTATCTCCTGGAATTAACATGTTTTTTTCCCAGCTTAATGGCTACTACAGTTTTAATTTCCACTCAGCAGCAGACTTTTCTAGTGTCTCTCTCTAAACTGCAAAGGGGAGCTTGTGTCCTGCTGCAAGGAGCAACATGGGTCTAAAGTAGGTAAGTGGTGTCATGGACAAGATAGTCCTGTGACTCTTGATGTGTAGATAGAAAATGGCTGCAATTTGGGTGTGTTTTATTCTGGACAGTGGCTGCTACCACTGTCCAGTAAGTGCTGAGTCAAGTGCTGCAAGTTGTCCAGCAAGTGCTGCTTGTGATTGCTGACAGGGTTTGGGAGTGCAATCCAATCAATGCTGTGCTTCCAGCTCAGCAGTTTCAGCCAAGTTCTCTTAGGGTCAGTTTTGTGATGGCCAAAGCACTGAGCCTCAGTGGCAGAAAAGCAGGTTTGACAACTTCCTCTGCTCCTGTCCCAGCAGGGGATTAACTGGTGACCCAGTGCCCTGTTCCTGTAGCTCTGGCTCCTCAGGTGGATGAACACTGAGTCCTGGTAATCCTTGGTGAGCCTGCTGGGACTGCAGGGTAGTCCTTTGCTCTCGAGGGGAATTTCGGATTTTCCTAAAGTACAGGGAGTTAAATCCATTGGCAGAAGCCAACTGTTTGGGATAATGCATTAAAATAAAGCCAATCAGCCCCCCATCCCAGGGAGTTCTTGAGTTGCTTCCCATGCTAACTTATCTCTCCCATAACGTGTGTCGTTTCAGCAAAAAGGCAGAGAAAACCTGTGGCCAACTGCTGTATGACATCGAGGGGCAGATAAGGCACTTTCTTGCAGAGCAGCTCTGAAGGGTCTCTGTGTTGTAAATTATGACTTAACGTTTTGGTGAAAAAAATAAACATTTGTTGCTTTTTTATTTGTCAGCCTTGCAGATTCAGCCCAGCTGTGGATGAGTCAGCTGGAGTCTGCTTGCAGGAGCTGCCAGGATTGTTAACTATTTGTGCTCTTCATTAAGAATCATTAACTATTTCCTTGTCTTTACTGTTACTAAGACTTCACAGACTCAGAGTCTCAGAAAACAGAGTTTTCAAGGCTGGCAATTAGGAAAAACATCTTTACTTCTAAATTGAGCAAGGTTGATTTGAAAGGCAGAGAAAGTAAACACATCTCTGCTTTTTCACAAGGTCACCCTAGAGAGTCTAATCATGTTTTAATTTGGAGCAGTGCCTTTGGAGGGTGGCAGGCAGCACTTTACAGTAAAGGGCTATCTCCCGTCATCAATGGCTTTGACTTTAAAACATCAATGAATGAATGCTTTTGTGAGGTCAAGAAATTAAAGAAAAGTAAATAGTAAAAGTTCTCCATATCATAGCAATAATCTGTATTCCTTTCCCTTTCAGGGTAAGGAAGAATGCCTGCAGAAGTAGCATTTATTCTCACTCACAGGTGCTGTGCTGCTGAATGGAATGAGAGCAGCTTTCAAAAAGTCTGAGTTTTATAACAGAATGCTGAAATGTTTGGCAAAGGATAAATCAATGACAAGTTCTTCTATACAACTTGCATAAATGTATCCAGCACTTAAGCAGTTTATCTGTAATTCTAAGAGATTGCATTACTGGTGAATTAAAGCTTGGCCTCTGCCAAGATTTCAGTGGTGACTTTGGCTCTCTGAGTCCCAAGGAGACCAGAGGAAGCAGGAAATCAAATTCACATATAGCCTGTTACTGAAAACACTACAGAGCAGAAGGGGAACAGGGAGCAGATGCACACTAGCATTCCTATAATAAAAGATATATTCTAGAGATCTCATGCTAGTTAGACATATCTGAGTATTAATAAGTCTCATGAAATGTCATGTCTCCTTTGCATAAAGCTGGGGATAAACAGCTAATTCTAAAATCTTAAAATGCTGAAAAGGAGTTTTAAGAAAGGTAAGATTTGCTGATACACTTCAGCTTTGTCCTGCAGACAGTGTGGTATTTTAATTTTTTAGGGTAAAGCACAGCAATTTTTGTTTTCAGAGCTGTCTAATAATTTGATTTCCCTTTAGCTCAGAATGCCAGTTCTGAGTGCTCTGATGGAGCCTGTCCTCAAAGCATCCTAAACATGATTCCCTGTTAAGGCATACACCTTTCCAACTTGCCTTATTTCTGCTAATAAGGAAAATAAGCTCTGTCCTCATCCCCAGGTTTTCAGCAGATCCATGAGCCAGGTAGTGATTTGGTGTCATCTCTTTGCCTACAGTGGGAAACTGCTTTCATTAAGCTTTCTTGAAGTCTTTATCCAAGAGAAGCAGCAGAAGCTCAATTGCTCCTGTTCTTTTTAATGACAGGAGACATTTTACCTGGGATAGTTGCTCAGATGACCTCTGGGTGCTGTTGGCCACCTGATGTGCTTATCATAATGAGCCTGAACCATCCATCAGAGCAAGCAACTCTCAATTCTGAGCCAACACTGGCTGATGGAGCAGGGAAGGCTCTTCTCAGTCACCATGTGTGTGCACACTGGAGCACTCAGTGCTCAGCTGCACAGCAATAACCTGAAAGTTGCCATTAATAAAATTCCTGCTGGGTTGCTGTCACGCATGGACATGACTCTCAAACAAGGCTTTTTTTCATTCTCTATGTTGCCAGCCTCATGCTCTCATCAGTCAGTCTCTTCTGAAAGTGAAAAGATTTCAAAGGAGTTTTCATCTCCAACTTCTCACAGAATAGAGAGAGAACTGTATGTGTGAAAATCTATATGAACAACTGGGGCCACTGGAGGAAACTTGTACTTCTGGAATTAGGAGTCTTTGAGACAGAGAACAATTGGCATACAGCATATTACTGCAAAGAAATGTGCTTTTCAGTAAATACAAGGACTTCTATTATGGTGCAGAGCATTTCTTTCTGTCCTGCATCGTGTCAGTGGTGTTCTGTTCCCCTGTGCTTGTCATCTGAACACAGCACTGAACCCATTCTGATATTTTGCTTATTGTCAGGGTGTGCTTAGAGTTTTGTTTCAAAGGTAGATGGGATGCAGGTCTTTACAGCAAAGCATTTTGACTAGAGGAAATAATGTGTCTCAAGAAATGCCTCTCTAGAGAGAGAGATTTAAGACTGCCTTTTTTTAAAATTTCAATGATTTTCATGAGGTTTGTCTCAATTTTATTACCTCACACCTTTGATTTGGTAATAGAGACAATTAGCAAATAGCATTAAAAACTGTTAAAGTATTAATGTATTTGCCTTCTTTGCCAAATTTGTTTCTCAGTCAAACAGAAGGGCCATCTGTGTAAAGGAAAGAAATGGCCAGGGTTAAACCTTGGGATCACGATTTTGGACAAGTTTTGACTGATTTTCAAAGTCAATTAAGTCCTTTTATGTATTTGCAGACATTTTCTGTGGTGTACATCTTCAGTGAGTGTATTCTTTTTGAAGTTATTGAACATCCTAGTTGTCAGATGTCTCCTGAAATGCCTAGTAAGTATTTCTGTAGATCTGTGGGTTTTTTAACTGTGTCCTAGACCTTGGATGCCTTTCCTTATGTAAAGTAACCTGAAGCACTCATCCTGAAGGAACAATCTATATAGATTAATGGATTTCCTGAGTACCTACATGGTGTTCAATTATAGATTAGCATTAGCTGATGGACACATTGAAGTGTTATGTTGTGATTTGGGCAGTTTTGGGTGGTTCTGTATTTCTTCCTGTCAATAGGAATGCCAATAACAGTAAGTTAAGAAGAAGAAAGTGAAATTGTTTTTAGAGAGCACATAAACATTTCTGTAGGTAATGAGTTCCCCCAACATAAAAATAAATATTAAATTAGCACCCTGTCACTTATATGAGTGCAGACTTTGACGCCATAATTTATTCATTTCTTGGCTCATGGTTCAAGTCACTTAAAGTATCATTGATGGACTTTCTGCTAGAGCCTCTGTCTTTTGCCCTTCCTCCTGTTTGCTCTGAGCTCCTGTCTGGGATGATACCAGCAGAGATGTTCCCTTGGCACAGATGCAAAGATTTTTCAAGAACGCTCTTGATTGCCAAGTTTTTACCTTGTTCCTTTTCTACAGTACCTTTATTTTTGCTATAGGATAACAGTTGAGGCTGCCCAGCCCATTGGTAGGTGCAGCTGGTGCTGTGTGATGCTTTCTCTGCCCACAATCAGAACAGGGCCTGTGGAACTGTAGAGTGTTCAGGTCCCTCAGACACACTGGAAAATCCCAGTGATGTGAAAGCACTTTTCCTCTGATCTCTATTTGGAGTAATATCTGGAAGTCTTTGAATTTTCTTTGATTGATCTTCTCATTAGCCCTAATTTTCTTTCCATTACATTGGTCAGGATAATTGATCCTCATTCAAGAAATGTCTCTGTGATATTGTTCCTCTGTATGAATGCACAGCAGTGCATGTTCATTGAGTTTCTGCTATACAGTTTCTGCATTCTATGTACGGATTATAAATAATTGTGCTGTTGTTCTGTGCACTCACAGAGGTTTAAATGGGTGCTATTATGAGCTGCACATTTTAAAAATTTATATATAAAAATACTTACTGAAGGAAACTTGGATGTATAGCTGTATGAAAATCTACTTTTTGCCCATAATTTGTGGAAAGACAGAAGTGATCATATTGTAGTGCACATATAACACCCAATGACTTTGTCTGGAGCTCAGCACTTTGCAGTAATCAGCCCCATGTTTCATGATGATTATGCCCTTGCAGCTTTCTCATCTCAATTTTTCTGTAACTAATATAATCCAAACTATATTATCCTATTAGGAGGCTCATTTTTTTCTTCCAACAAGCAGCATGCACCTGCCTGCTTACCAAGGGGGAAGCAGTGAAAGTGTTCTCCCTCTGTTGTTTCAGTGTTGAAGGAGATAATTTAGGCTGTAAACAGGGAAGATTGAGCTTGTTGAGTTAAAATGAGCACATTAATTCTTGAACGGAGCCCTGCTTTATGTTTTTCCCCTTCATTACTCATTTTACATATCTTGGCTGTGTCAGTAGTGGATAGGGAGAGAGGCAGCCTCAGAGTGTGATTTGGAGCATCTCTCCCAGGCCCCTGTTTGGAATAAACAGGCTGTTCCTTTGCTGGGAACAGCTGGGGAACACAGTCCCAGAGCTCAGTGGTGGCAGCTCCAGTCAGGCACGTCAGCTCCTGGCATGCTCAGGGTAGAGGGGAGAGGGAACAGTAAAGAGGAGCTGCTATGATTTAAAAAGTGCTCCTACATTACAGCAAGTAATGGATTGCCAGTCAGGCAAAATGCCAGGTTTGAGCTGATGGGAACTCTCATCACAAGTAGATATAAATGCAGCTGTGTTGTCAAAACTTGGAGGTGTCACACAGCCTTTTGAACAAGGAGTAGTGTGTTACAACAAAGCAGTTCTTTTTCTCTCTTTTCCCACCTCCGAGATTACATCTTTTCTGTTCTTTCAGAGCCAGGCAGCTGGAAACATTCTGCACTGTTTCCATCTACATCATACCAAGTTAAACTTGCAAAGAAAAATGATCTTGGGAAGTCAGAATTTAGACAATTGAAAAAGTTGAAAGACAAAAACATTAATTTTAGCTAACATGATGTGCATCCTAGAGCCAGTGTTGCTCAGGTTTTCACAGAAGGACTCTGAAAGCAGGTTTTTTCAGGTGTCTGAATAGCCAGAGAAGCCATTGGAAGCCCGGTGTCAGGTTGACAGATAACTTGTCAATTAACAGCATCATTTAATGAACTCTATAGTGTCTGCATTTCTTCTTAATATTTTTATGTGAATGGTTAAGCAATCCAGACCTTTGGGCTTCAGGACATTTCTTTTAACAGGGCACAGGCTGCTCAGATAAACCCATGACTAACCATATGAAACAACCATGTTGAAAACTGTCTGCTTGCAGTGGCTGTCTGCTCTCTAGCTCTGTGTATGAAAACTTAATGTAGAGACAGAGCTGCTGCCTGAGGCAAAGTACTTTTGAAACAGGTTTGGATGTTTTCACTTTGCAAATTGTTCACAGAAATCATTAAATACGTTTTTGAACACCCTTTGGAGCATGGATGGCATTTGGATTTGTTCTGTGTATAATTTAAACACATATTTCAGTTGCAGCTTATAGCCAAAATTACACGGTGTATTTGTTTGGTCAACAATGACCAGGTTTTTAAGAGACTCATCTTTCACAAGGAGGACTAAGACTCAAAACAGCTGATTCTGCTTTCCCCTGATTGAGGTGGGAAAGTTACAACCAGCCTGTTGCCTTGTGAATTGGGCACCTGGTGCTGAGGATTAACACCTGAGAATATTTCTCTGCACAAACTTAGTAAGTGGTCTTGAATTTTCCCCCCCTTTCCTTTCTCAAAGGTCAGTGTCCCAGTGCTGTAGAGAAAGCTACCCTGGATTTTACCTGTTCACCAAATTTATTGCCTTGGCTGATTTTGCAAATCAGAGTTGTATGTCTGCAGCATCCTTCACATGACATTCCAAGTGAGTATTCCTTGGGGCTGGAGAATAGTTGTGTTATCTAAGGAGAGTTCAGATAAAAAACTACTGAGTGAAATTGTTGGTTTTGAAGTTAATTGTTTTCTAATAGACTTTGTGTTCCTCAAATTTACCTCTACACAGTGTATAGCCAAAGTGTGTGTGCCACTGAAAGTTTCAAGCTAAGGTAAATGAGATAACCATAAAAACTTGTGCATCAGCTCCTGAACAGAAAATTTCACCTTCAGAGTCCAGGATCAAAAGCACCATAGAAATCATTGCTCTGATGTCTCTATTGAAAAGACAGTATCATTAGTGCATATTTCTAAGTGCTATTTCTCTCTAGTGTGCATTACCATTAAAACTTCCAGTACTAAAATCTATATTACTTTACTTTTGAAATGAGGTTTCCCTCGGCACCATCCCTGGTTGCTTGAAGTGTGAATGATTGGCTCTGCATGGAGCATTTTGCAACCCTCCTCACGGAGGGAGCCACATAAAAATAAGCATTACCATCAAGTCTGTTTTGCATACTGCAGTTGGGTGTAATTCCTGAGCCTGGGGTTCACCCTTCTGCTGATTCTGACTGCCCCAGTGTGCTCTGGGCAGGTTTGTGGCAGTTTAAACAAATGTAGTGTCAAAGGATTGCAAAGGTTGCAGTTGTTATTTCTGTTATACCAAATAGAAGAACAGGAAATTTCTATATAATATATACACTGTTATTAAAGTGTGTCCTTCTTTGAAGGACAATCACTTAAAGGCCTGTCCTTATGAAGTTATTAACTCATCATTTTCAGATTATTCTCTATGGATCCCTGTTGGTCTATTAGCTGCTGCTAAGAGATCTGAGAAAGGTAATTAAGAAAGGCAAGAATATTATTATTATTATGCTGATATTGGGGGATCAAAAGGGAAATGCTTAAGGGTCTGCAAGTCAGCAGAGTAGGGAAAAAACCAAAACTCACTAAATGAGAAGTTTGAGGGAATGCATGGGAACACCCTCTATTTTTCAGGTCATTCTAATAGGAAATGCTTCATCTGCCTCAGTAGATTTCAAATTTTGTAATACCTCATAGCTTGGAGGCATCTTAAGGGTAGATGTTGTAAAAGGTCACGTTAACTTGTATATTTGTGGCAGAAAACAACACTGAATGACTGAAATACTGGCCTGGTAACTTATATAGGCTTTTGTGAATAATGAAAACTGCTTTTTTTAGTAATGCCCTTTGTAACTGTTCTGCAAAGCACAAGTTTCTCGAACAGGTGCTTGGTGTGTCTGTGGTAAGGAAGCATAAAGGGAAGAAAGAAACAGTGTCATACGCTCATTTGACATAAATCTCTCTGCTTCAGTGGGGCCTTTTAGTGAAGTGTACAGATATACTCCAGGAGGACTTAAACAGCAATGGGAAATTTTTGATTTCTGTTTGTGTCATGAGAATGTCTGGAAAGAACAGGTCTCATAGGAACTTTGGTTACTTCGTGTAGGAAACAGGGAAATACCAAAGCATTGCTGACCTTGGTTGTGATCTGTGGTGTTGTCTGGCCCCAAACAGGTTAGGTGTGAAGGTCTGTATCTCTGGCAGTGGGATTCCCAGTGATTTCTGAAAACAGCCTGGTTATTTCTGCAGGTAATCCATAAGGATCTGCAGTTGGTATGTCCTGTGGGCATCCCTGTGTGCAGGTGGAAACAGCAGGGCTGTGGTTGCTCCCTGTTCAGCACTGCTCCTGTTAACAAGTGGCAGAAATGGTCTGGACTTCTCCAAAGCAGCATCAGTCTCGGGTCCTCTGTGGCCTTGGGAAAAATGTAGATGAAAGTACAGTACACACAGGAGCCATCTGTTTCCAGCTTTATAAAAGACTCCTTACCCCTAAATTTAAACTCCTTTTGTTCTAGGAGGTAGCCCCAGAGTGTGCTTTACTGGTGCAGCTGAACCCTCCTCTGCTTTGTCCTCTCTGTGTTTGCTGTTCTGCACAGGGCAAATTTACCAAGAAGCTCAGCTGGGGCTGGGAGTAGCTCCTCTGACTTGGAAAATGCCTCTGAATAAATTACCTGCTGTGGAGGAGCAATAAATATTCTGCCTAAGAACCAGAAAATGAAATAATAAAGGGTGTTCTTAGAGTAGTTCTTAAGAACCTGGGTACCCTGAAGGAAAATGAGACTTCTGGAGGGTGAATACAGAGAATCCATTTCAGGAACCTGCCTCTCCTTTCAGTAAATGTACATGGAGGTATCAAACTGAGAATGTCTGAAGTTAAATGGTGTGGGCACCTATCAGTGAGCAGCTGTCAGGGTGTTGAATTTTTTGATAATTTTTGGATTATTATCAACTCTTCTTGTTCTCTTCTGAGACCAAGAGCATTCCCATGAGCTCAACACTTCTTCCATGGGCAATGTGAAAGGGCTGTACCATTTCATTTGTTTCCCTCTGTTGTTCTTACAACATTTGTGCAGCTGGATTCAAACTTGTTTCTGTGTGGAATGTGTATGTGTGTTTCTATTCAAAAAACCAAGAAATGTTCTGAGGAATGCACGCACTTGTGGTGAAATTAATTTCATTTTTATACAGCAAACAAGATTAGATTTTCATAGGAGCATCTTTAGGCCCTGCAGCCAACAGATGCATCAGATTTCAACATGTCCCTGCAAATAAATAGTTCATTTTTGGAGACAAAGCAATACTCAGTGATACTGAAAACTCTAAATTAGGATGCTGAAAACAAGATCTTTATTTTGGGCTGCTTAGAAGTCTGCCTCATAGAAAGCTGACTCTTGCCAAATGTCATGGGAATGAGGGACTTAAATATGTCACTGAAGTGTGTACTGCAAGTTCCTTCATGATGAAGTCTCAGATAAATTGGAAACATCTCAAACTTACATCTTGGGAAAGCCAAACGAATTTCAGATGGAAATGAATGGAAATTAATTCAGGGTGTAGACTTGAACCCAGCCTCTAGGGGCACAGTAATTGTGCCTTTTAGGAAATGGCCTCCTGCTCTTTGCATTTTAACTGTCTGTAATTACTTCTGTGGTTTGTTGGTTGTGGAGGAGCTCAACAAGCTGGGAATTGGCAGATTCAGTGTTGCCTTTATTTACAGTGCTTTTGCCAAGTTATTAAGTCATCTATAGGAGGTTTTGTTCTGACAAAACTAATCCCTTGGTATGGCCAGACTCTGCATTTTCCTGTTAACTTTGTATTACTATTTAAAACTGTTTTGGCTAAGATTTGGATTGGCATGAATTGTCAGAAAACCACAAAAATCAGTATGGATAAGCCAGGTTTTCTCTCCTCCATCTGTGTCATATTTTGTCTTCTCTCACAATGAGCTGTGCAAAGCTGATTATGTCTGCAGCCCTGGCTGACTGGAGTTGCTCCAGTGGGGGTATTTGGGTACTGCCAAAGGGACAGGGGGCAGGAAGTCGGTCCTGCAGGAGGCTTGGAGAAAGCCAGGTGGCCCCGGGAGCTTTCAGAGCCTGCTGGATTTGCTTGGCCCATTAATGGTGCAATATTGCACCCTGAGCACTCTGAGTGATCCACCTGGCTCTGCCAGCACTGCTGTGAAGGAGGAGGAAGGGCAGGTGCAGAATGCAGGGATGCTGCTGTGAAGGAGGAGGAAGGGCAGGTGCAGAATGCAGGGATGCTGCTGGCCTCCAGGAAGGGCAGGTGCAGAATGCAGGGATGCTCCTGGCCTCCAGGAAGGGCAGGTGCAGAATGCAGGGATGCTGCTGGCCTCCAGGATTGCTGAATAACCACCGTGGGGCAGAGATGTGCTTTGGAAAGTGCCCAGGGTACTTAGACACTAAGTGTGATGCAAATGCTAGTTGTTGCTATCATTCTTTCTTAAGAAATGGGGGCATGTTTTTATCATCATTCTGTAGGTCCTAGTGTCCTTGTACAATTAGGCCCTGACCTCATCAGAATAACATTTGAATTGGAAATGAGCAAATAACTAACATCCTTTCACTGGAATTTCCTCAATTCTATTAACCCTGGATATATTAAATACCAGCATTAATGGTGATTCTCTGGCACGAGCAGAATCTAAAAGTGCTTTACGCTTTCTGCCAAGTGACTTTTAAACTCTGGGATGAAACCTGTACTAGCTGCTGCAACTGGACCTCTTGTCCTCTCTGCCACAGATCATAGAATCAGTTAAGCTTCAGATCGAGTCCAAGCTGAGTTAGGGAGAGCAGGAACTTGCTGAAGAACTTTTCTGTCTTGAGGAATAACCAGTCTTCATGAGTTTTACACAGACCCAGTTCTGAAACCTACCCAAGTCCCTCTGGATGGCATCTCTCCCCTCCAGTGTATCCACCACACCCCACCACACCCCTCTGGCCATCAGCAAACCTGCTGAGGGTGGACTGATCCCACTGTTAGTGTCACCAACAAAGATATCAATGCTGGTCCCAGAGCCAGTTCCTGAGGACTGGATTTATCACTGCTCTCCTCTTGGACTTTGAGTCATTGACCACAGCTCTTGGAGTGTGACCATGCAGCCAATTCCTTATCCACACTTCAAATCCACGTGTGTGAATCGACACATTGAGGCAACCAGGGAAGCACCAAGCCCCAGCTGCCATACAAAGAACAGATTTATTTCATTGCCTCGCCAGCAACACCAGGAGGCAGGGGGACATGGGGACACAGCATCTCTCAGGCTTAGCTCATCCTAGCAAATACTAGTTTTTCCACTGATATTCTTAGCACTCCCAGCTGCAAGGTCACTTTGAGTGAAACTATTCCCTGCTCACCAAATCTTCCGGGTTTAATCCTTTTTTCTCAGCAATGTCTCTCTGGTTTAGACACAAAGACATCAAACAAGACAGTGTCAAATTCTTTGCACAAGCCCAAGTAGATGCCATCAGTTGCTTTTCCCTTATCCACTAACACTATAACTCTGCCACAGTTTGCCATCAAATTTGTCAGGTACCACTTGCCCTCAGTGAAGCCATGGTGGCTGTCACCCGTTATGTCCCTATGTGCCCTAGCATGATCTTGTTGGGCACCAAGGTGAGACTGACCAACCTGTAGTTCTCCAGGTTTTCCTTTTTCCTCTTTGAAAAAATGGGGATTATATTTCCCCTTTTCCAGTGAGTGGGAACTTCACTGAACTGCCATGACTTCTCAGATGCAATGGACTGTAGCTTAGCCACGTGCTCTGCCAGTTCCCTCAGAACCTGCAGATACATCTCACCAGGTTCCAGAAAGTTTTCCATGATACAGCTCCCATTAGCTTGGCTTGTATCTCAGTGGTAAACTAGTGTTTAAGAACAAATTCATTTTGATTGATATTTAAATAACCCACAATTTCATCCCTGACTTGAGGATCTTGCACTCTAGGGTAGATTACTTCTGTGAATATTTGATCCTCATTTTCTCAGTGAAATAAAGCTTTGTTCATGCAGCTATGAAGCATTATTAGGTGGTAATGGCACACAGAGTGGTCTTCATTAGAGAGCACTACTAATTACAAATGCCAGGCAATTTGCAGGCCATCTATTCTGACTGTAATTATGATGTCACTTGCACACCTGTGTCTGAGAGTATTTTCCTCTAACTAGGGCTCATTCTTTTGACTCAGCAAGGAACCTCTCTTGATTGTGGAAATAGCTCTTTTGTTGTCTCCATGGGCAGAGAATAAGACAGAAGGGAGGGAAGACTTGAGAAAGAGCCAGTAGTTGAAGCAGGCAGTGAGCCCTAAGTGACTGTGTGGGCCTACACAACAGAGGGAGCATGTCTTGAATGCAATATGATTTAAAATAGGCTTAAAACAGGCCTGTTTGCTGGTGTGCTTTTCACTCAGTGCAACATGTGTTGATTAGAGCTTTAGCACAGCTTCTCAGTAAACAGCATTTTCCCTCAGAGAGACAAACAAGGAGAGGGAGAATTTAGATGTTGGGAATAGGGTACCATGAATAAGAATCAGCAGCAGTGGGTTTAGTTTAAGCTAGACTGGAATTTATTGCAGCTTTATGTTTTTATAAAGGAAACCTGTGCGTCAGCTTCTAGCGTTGACAGGGATGCTGAGAATTGGCATGTGAGGATAATGTGATAATATAGAGACACCAGGGAGCATGTGTACACAAAAATGCATCTCAGCCAGCCAGAAGGCCATGCTGTGATTTCAGTAAAAAGCTGTGACAGAAAATCAATGGCTTTGAGAAAGGCCCATGGTAAGGCAACAGCATTATCTGTGCGTTCTGCATTCTGCTTCCTCCTGCCTCCCCTTCACAGAGACAGAGCCACAGGAACTCGTGTTTGGGTTTGTTCACTCTGTGTTTCGTTTTTGGTTTTTTTGGTGTTTGTTTGTTTTTATTCTTCTCCAAATCCTTTTTTTTTTTCCTTCTAAAATGGCAGAGTACAAATTGTTAATGAAAAGTAGAGCAAAGGGTGGACTGCTCAGTATTTGCTGGCACATGGTTTGTAATTGTGTTATTTTATTTCAGTTTGTGATACTATCTCTGTATTTGGTACATAGGCATGCAGTACACTCAGAGGGGATGCTAACCTTTGGGCAAAAAAGCCCACCAATAACAAAGGGAGTAGACTTTTATTTAAATACATGTAAGACTGAACAGGATGTAAAGGAAATCTGCAGGAGAGGATGAGTGAAAAGGATTCATCTATCACTTGATTGGTGAATAGTGCATTTCTGGGGTTGATTCTTCTCCTTTTTACTGGAGATGATACAATACTTCACTTTTAGATGATGTTCTAAAGCCAGGAAATCTCTAAGGTTTCATTATTCTTAAATATTTCCATGTGCTTGGGTATATAAGCATTTTGGAATTGGGAGACCTTTCCCGTGTTGGCATAGAGAGGTAATGTTAACAATCCCATAGCATTAACTGATAATCCACTTAGTTTCTTTTTCTAACTGATAATACTGATAAATGTATGATTTTCTAGCACAGAATTAGACTGAAGTGGCAGCTAGGAGAAAGCATGTTCTTTTTGCTGACACTTCTGGTTGCTTCTCACCTCACCCAAGAACTCAGTTCTTTCTCTATGGAAAACTCTGAGAAACAGCCATAGACATGGCTCATTAAAAAGAGGCTGTTTTCAATTTGATTTTTTTTCCATGAAAGCTTCTTTCTGTCAGAGCTTAATATTTCAATACTCCCAGTGCATAAAAGATTATTCAAAGAGTTAGACAGTGAAAAACTCAGAAGAAGGAGAGAGCATTCTCTGGCACCTAGGAAAATCTTCCCTAAATAAGCACAATGCAATGACTGCTTTGTTCTAGGCTATGTACCTGAAGTTCAGGCAGGTGTTTGTTAGCTGGAAAACAGAAGCCAAAGTTTGTCAGGGTTTTGCCTTTTGTGCAGCTGAGCTGCATGAAACACGTGAAGTACAAGAGAGTAAGAACAGACTGTGTATTTAATGATTAAGCTTTCAGGGATGCTGGGGTTAGCTGGTATCTTAATTGCCCTCCAGTCATAGTTATACCATAGTGTGGTTCACAAATACTTGGAGAAGTGTTTGAGAAACAAAAACACCTTCACAGTACCAACAGGGTAGGGCTGGGCCTGGGTGACTGTAAATTACTGCCATGTTCAAGTTTGCTTGGGCATGAACTGAGCAACTTTTCCAGTCTCCTAAATGCTCTGAAGTGCTCCTGCATCCCAGGTGGGAGACTGGATCCTCCTGGATTGACTGATCATTTCCTTCCTCAGCCTCCAAACATCATAACTCACTGCTCTTGAGCAGCTGTGGCATGAGAAAAATTAGAACTTGGGAATTATTGTAGCAGGGGAGAACCACTGTGTGAAAAGACTTCCTCAGGGATCCCATCACCACAGGCTGAATGATAGCCCAGGTCACTTGCAGCTATAGCAGCCATGAGACCTTCCTTTGGGAAATGGAAACTGGGGATGAAATGCATGGAGGAGCAGCACAGCAATCTCTGACTTCACTGGCATGAGAGCCTGAGAGCCCGGGAGCATGGCAAGCCTGCAGGATCTACAGGTCTTGAGCTGTGATGGAACTGCTCCCTAAGGATGCCCACAGTCCCCTTGAAGGGCCCTTGGGTTTGTTCCCCTGGTCTGTGCTTGTTTATTCATGCTAATGGCTGAAAGCAGGGACAACTGCTGCATGAAATCAATCACATCTTCTGTGAGCTTTCCTAAAACTTAATATTTTATTTATTCTCTTATTTTTCCTCTTTGTGGATTCCTAAAAATCCTATAATTCTTATAAATGTCCCTTGTATCTTGCTGCTTCAGAGTTTTAAAATATCTTGAGATTAATATACACTGTATGAAAATACTTGTGTTGTGTTACATTGTTATTCACTTAAATAATACACTTTTGTGCATTTCAAGGCAAATGATTTCTAAACAAGGAATGTCAAACTGAAATCTGAGGCTGGTTCTCTAATAACAGCCCGACACATAAAGAATCAGTGGCAGTTCTGAAACACTTGTTATATTTTTCAAAATAGAAAATGTATCAAAGTGGTTTGTGCCCTTAGGGGAAAATTATTTTTGGCAATTTGGTTTCTGCCAGCTCACCAGAAAGCTCTCAGTCAGTGAGCACTTTCTAGAACAGCACTAAATAGCATTGGTAGGAGTTGCAAAATCTTGCACTAATTGGCTTGCCAAGGCCCCAGCTCACTCTTGTAGAGAAAACTTGCTTTTACTAGGTGAGCAGAGCACTTCATTAATACTTAAAAAAGATAAGTTAGTCTGTTCAGAGACTGCAGGCTGGAAGGGAAAGGCTGTCATTTGTGTAGCTGCAGAACTCCTGAAGCCATCTGTGGGGTCTCAGGTAATGTCCCTGCTGGCTGGGTACCAGCACTGAGCTGCCAGTGTCCTTTGTAGTGGTCACACAGACAGAAGGATCTGCTGAAATTCCCCATCATTTGTGGGTTTTCAGCTGTATTGTGAAGGATCTGCTGAAATTCCCCATCATTTGTGGGTTTTCAGCTGTACTGTGAAGGATCTGCTGAAATTCCCCATCATTTGTGGGTTTTCAGCTGTATTGTGAAGGATCTGCTGAAATTCCCCATCATTTGTGGGTTTTCAGCTGTATTGTGAAGGTGGAGGCAAAGCCACAGCATTACCATCCTTGCTGATTGCTGACATTTGAGAGGTCAAGAGGTGCATGGGCATTTGCAACAGCTTCTTTTGATGTGCCACCCCATTTGACTCCACATCCAGAGCAGGTCCAGCACCTGATCCAGGTGGATCTGCCCCAGTGTGCCCTGCACCAGTGATACACATAATCAATCTGGTTGTATTACAGATGTGAGGGTTTCTCAGGAGGTGGAATTTTTAGGTCACTTATACCAAATTCATCACTTGCATAAGTTAACTGCTGAGCTGCAGTTTTCTGGAACTGTGCTGTCTTGGATAATTTGATACTCTGCCTCTTAGAGGAAACATAGATTTCCTGTCAAAACTGGCATTATATATTCAGCAGAACTCACCTTTCTTCTTGATGAGTCACAAATTCTTCTGTGCAAAACAATATCTTCAAGGAGGTTGTCATCTTATGCTGTACGTGGTGTGTTTGGGGTGAAATAAGTTTTAGGGAAACAAAAAAATAGTCTGCCCCATGCCTGATCAGTTCCAGGAAGACCTCAACCAGGGATGTACAGCCAATGGAAAATGGGGCTGTGCTGTTGGCCAGCTTGCCTACAGATTTTTTGTTGTACACTGTTGGATCTCAGACATCCTGATGTGCTGTTCAAGTGGAGGACCTGCAGCCACAGCCAAATGATCAAATAAGAGTCCCATAACTGCCCCCATCCTGGAACATTTGGCTTGATACTGAATTTGCATCATGACAGTGAAAAATGTTGCTTAGAAACCTACACTGCAATGGCAAATCTTTTACTTGCATTCTATTTACCAGGGGTCATGCAGGGTCTGATTGCAGGAAATATCAGCCATTTCCTCATGAGCAAGAATGGACTTATTGAAGAATATTAATTCACTGGTCTAAGGCATATCTCTCCCTCAGATTTCAGGGGTGTAGATCATTATCAATGCATTCCAAAAGTTGTTATGTTTAATTGCAATATAATCTGCTTTAAATTAGCTTTACTTGAAGTCAAGCACTCAAAAAATAATAAACAGAGTAGTTTTTTATTAGAAAAATCCTGTTGTGTTAAAAAAACTGTCAGGAGCTGGCTGCTTTCAAAGAATTTTTCAAACCAATTATTTGGAATGTTAACTGACCCAACTACAGCTTTCTCATTTCTATGATTTCTTCCTTTTCTGTTCTGAAATATTTAATTTTGATTCATTATGTTGTACCATAAAATGAAATTTGGGATGACAGATTTTCATATACAATGTGTTTTAAACTATGAAAAGCAGGAATAAGCAGAGGTAAGTACTTCAAGAAGTTTACGATGATATCTTTGACAATGATATTTTTATTTTTAATGAAGTTTTCATTCTCAGGCATTTTTGAGATCTGGAAGTTGAAGACAATGGCATTCTCTCTGTATCTCTGTATCCTTGTCCCAGCTTTTTTGTACTATAATTTCACTTGTTCTGTCTTTAGTTGTGTTCTTATCTGCACACTGTTCTGATCCCTGTTTCCTTCTGCTTCTCTCTAGATAGCAAAGATCATCTTATTTGTTAATATATTTAAAAATTCATAACAGAGCCTGAGGCCTTTAGATGAAAATACCGTGTTTCTAATAGGAGCTTCCTAAATTCATTTTAGCTCCTGTCCATGCTGCCATGAACCAATGCACAAGCGCCTAGAATTGCTCACTGGGAATATTAAGAACTCTGATGTGGTTTTTACCTCTTGTACATATGATGGGTAGTGACTTTTTGACTTCCCTGCACTGTAATTACATCCCTTTGAGAAGGAGGTGACCAGACAGCAGAGAAAATATTTGCCTGTTTTCCTTCTTCAGCATCTGCACTTTTGTCTCACTGGGGTCTCAGAAAGGAGGAGATTGCTCTTCCACAATGAGCAGCTTTTGGTGGCTGGGGGGAGAAGCCTGAGGAGTACAGGGAAGGTCAGGAACACTCAACCAGCAGCCTGACAGAGACTGAGGTCATGGTGAGAGGAGGGAACAGCAAAGCCAGTTTGGGAAGAAATGGAAAAAGGATGACTTCTCCATTGGAACCCACAAGCAAGTGTTAATCATCACCCAACTAAAGCCTGAGCTGTATCGAGCCTGACTGCAAGGACATAAATGACAGGGGAGAGATTGATGCTGCATCCCTTTTTTTCTTAATGTGAGTCATTCTGGGTTTGCCTCTTAAAATGCCTTCTGATATTCCTAACTCTGGTGGAATTTTATAAACTCTTTTGGAATCTCAGGGAGTACGTGTTGTTAAGAAGAGCTGTGTGGATAGTTTCACTTAATTCCTGCTTGTTTATGCCACAGTTGTGTTTTAGTGGCTGCTTGCACAGTGTCTGATGGGAAAGAAGGGCCCAAGCATTGGTAAAGCCATCCAAGCATGGTGTGTGCTGAGGGTCCTGCCTGGTGTGAAATGTCTCAGCCACCCTCTCCCAGCCCCACATACATGTCAAAGCTGTTCCATTTGGCTAACCCAGCCATTTCTTCTGACTGAAACAAGAAGGGCTTTTCCAAACAGCTCTGCCAGGAAAAGTAAAGTCCCCCCAGTTCAGCAACAGCTGTCAGAGAGATGGTGGCAAGAAGTTGAGGGCTGAGAGTAGTGTATGAACCTCCTCTTTTTGTTGTAGCTGATGTTACATCTGCAAACCAAATGATGGTACCAACCAAAAGCACGTCTGGATGACAGAGCTGTCTCATATTCTGACTGTTCCTGGGTAGGACATGCCCAGGATCAGTGAGTGTTCAAACCAGTTGTAGGAGAAACAGGTTCAGAACGAGAGACAGCCTGACATGATTCTGCAAGTTTGGTTGGAAGCAAAAGGCTTTTGCCCTATGATTGACTCTTTTGTTTATTGTCAGGCCCTGCACTTCCACACGCAATCAACTCCCTAAAACTTAAATATTAAAATGAGTGGTTCATAAGTCATTCAAGTGTTAACTTAGCAGAATCTTTTAGCTTGCCCATTTTAACAAACTGTCATCCTGATGCTCCTGGCTTTGACACCTCAATGACAAGTAATTCCATGAGATAGATGTGTGAGTCCAGGGACCTTGAAGCACTCAAGTTGCCACTGCTATGTTATAAATATAGAAATTCCCTGTACTAAATAGCTCTAATGTGATTCACCCCGACACACAGAGCTCTGGTCCATTGACATCAGAGGATCTGCATGGGGGAGGCTCCAGGGCAAGTTTTAGATACAGCAAAGCCTGGAGTTGCCCAGGGCACTGGGCTGCCTTCCCTGCCTCAGCTGGGGCAGGGAGAAGAGCTGGGAGAGCAGGATAGGGATGAGCCACCTCTGGGTGGCAGGGATGAGCCTGCCCAGCTCTGCTCAGGAAAGGTTCCACACATGGGCTGGGGCATTCCTGGGGTACTGATTCCTCCTGCCCTTACACACAGATGGAAATGGCAGAGTCAACTTTTCCCCTTTGTGCAGTGGGAGAGGGAGGCTATGTAACCTTAGGGCAGGGAGGAGGAAAAAGGAGTCCATAGGAGAAGCTGGGCTGTTAGAAACCAAAATATTATTTTGTCCTGCTTTCCATAGATCTTCTGAAATCTTTATCCTTTTGGGAGAGTTTCAGTCTATTCTGAGTAGCAAGGAGACAATATAAGGCACCTTTCATCAAGTGCATATGCAGTGTGGAGGGAAAACTGAAGAAAATTAGAGAGCTTTTGTATTTATTACAGAAATATCTCTCTGCACCACAGAATGAAGGTGTGATGGCAGCATGTGTTGGGACTCCTGGACTAGAGCACCCCAGCCAGGGCAGGTGATGGTTGGGATTGAAGTGTTGGTGTGAGCTGTGGCACATGTGGTAGCTGCAGTGTGAAAACCTCCCAGGCACCAGCCACTAGCAGAAGTTGGAGCAATGTTTGTGCCCTTTTTTTTTATGGTGTAGAAGCACTGGGCAGTGTACCAGAAAGGTGCTTCCAGTTTCTATGCATTTTTGTAGAGAAAAATTACTGCCAGACCTTACAAACTTTGCCTGGATGTAACGCAAGATAAAACAAAGTCTGCTCTCTACATGTTGAATGCCAAAGAAGACTGAACATAAGGGACACATTTTAATTAACTGCTACAGTAATTTATTGAGGAAAGTGATGTGTTGATCACTACTCACAGTCTTTAAATAAGAATTTGCTTTCTAAGAGGAGTGCTTTTAGTTCAGCCACATTTTATTCCTATTGGTATAGGAATTTCTGGGGAACCATTCCACATACTCTCAAGCAGATCTGATGAGGTGGCTGCCACAGCTCTTCCTGCCCTTAAAATTAAAAAGTGTTAGCATCTTCTGCTCATATATTTTGGGGTAAAATTAAAAGATAAAGTATGCTATGTGTAACGAGGTATTGTATTTTATTCTAAATCTGTTCATTTTTTGTTGGAGAGGCAGGTAAGGCATCTCCAGGCTTAAGTAGCTTCTCAGTTAAAATCAGAACTTTTTGATCTTTCTGCAAGAGAAATAAAACTTGGTGGGACCAATTTTTACATCTCTGACCTCTCTGGTTCCCCAACACTGACCTTGTATATCCAAAATCTCTTTCTAATGCAATTATGGTGGTGTAAATATGAATGTCTAGAAGAAGGAAGCTCATAACTGGCTGGTGATGTCATTTGGACTTACCCAGAAGAATTACTGCTATTCATGTCATTAAAAGAGTTGGGATGATTTTGCCAGTATTTTTGTCTTGCTCTCCCTCCTGCAGAATGATGCCAGTTGTAGGTTGTGCTTGTATGGTGATGTATTAATAGGTTATTGAACAGAGATTGATGTTGATGAGACCATTTATTTCATATGCACTGCTTCAATTATATTATCACTGTAAGCTTTTCCATTAATTAGCTTAGGAGGAGTAACTTCCCAAGAGATTATAGGAGCCAGCATGTAATGAATGTTTCTGACATTAAAAAACCTTATTGATGGAAATTATCTACATTGGATATAATCTGGACTCAAATATAGATATTACAGATATACCTTTTTATCAGCTTGTAAAAAATAATGAAAATATATTTATCACATCCTGTCACTTTTATTTGATAAGTTTGCTTAAAATTTATAAAAGTTTGTCTCCATATGCTTGAACAAACTTGACTTCTTTGATGTGAACTATTTTTTGTGGATCCAAGACAGAAAAAAAAAAAAGATTTATTCAATTTATTCTTAGGAGAAATTATTTTTATATTATTCTGTGAAAAAGATCTGGATTTGGATGTATTTGAGAAGAAAGAAGCCTGCTGTTTATTAGTTACTCTATGCAAGCTGGTAGTTCTATTACATATGGATTTTGCTAATAGGTGGGTGTGATTTTTTGGGTCACGCTTTGGGTCTTGCTTTTTCATGAATTCTGGGGTTTTTACATTGAGTGAGCCTGCAGAGGTTTTCAAATCTGTGACTGGAAGATTTTCCCAAACAGTTTCCTTCTCAGCTGGAGAAAATTGTATGTTGTTGTTTCAAAGTCTTACTGGCAAGGCACTTTGGTCAGTACAGCACGACTCTCCTCTCCTTTGAAAGAGAATTTTTCACCAGATGGGAGCATACTTGTCATTTTAATCTTTCGAGCTCCCTTTGAAATTCTGAGGCAGCTAATTTACAAATGCAGAGATGTGCAGCTCCCATGCATTCAGTGAGCTATTAGAGACTCCCCTTTTTGGCTGTCTCCCCCTGTCTGTCTCACCAGGTTACCTCTGGACATGACTGGAGGCTACTGCTATCTTAATCATGTGAGGAAACTGCTTTTAGCTGGTTTATGTATCAAAAATACCTCAATGGATTTTCTTATAATTGTTACCTTTTAGAAGAGATAAGAATTAGAAATGATGATCCATGAAACTCTGCCTTTCCTCTGAATGATTTTCAATAATCTAATGCAGTAGAAATCACTTTGTAATTACAGTCTCACAAACAAAAAATCATATTTATAGTCTAGTAGTTCATGGTGTAGACTTGCTTGAGTTTGCACTATCTGTGTAAAAGACTAGAGTGTGCAAAAACAAACATGAACTTATGGAATTGTATATCTTTTTACCCAGGCATTCTATTTCCCACAGACAGCACTGACTAGCAAGCCACACATAAATACAATGATGATCTTCTTAGATACTGACCTGTAAACTTATGATACCTGGGAAAGCATTAGTGATCTTGGTCAACCTAAAGGTCTTTTTTGCATCTGTTGCACACTGAGCCTTAGGTGTGTGTATAAATAAGTAGCCTCTGGATTATGAGCAGGAGGAGCTAGAATAATGGAGAATGATGCTCTCACATCCTAAAAGTCAGTGAGACTGGATCCTCCCTTCATTCCCTCCTCACAGTGAAGAGGATGTCTTCACTCCTACTGTCTTTATCTTGAGATTCTCCTTCCCTGTGGTGGCCTGACAATGAAGGAACTTTACCTCAAACTCCAGACATTCACATAGCCAATCTTTCAGTAAAGCAAACTGTTGAAATATGGGAAAGGTGTGAAAGTAAACCATCCTTCTGCAGCAACCCATGCAGATGGATTCTGGGCAAGAGCTGAGGTGTTTGATGGACTCTGAGATTCTGTAGCCCCCTGATATAAATCTCTCAGTTCACCTATATTGAAAGAGAGGATCAGAGCACGGTCCTGACAATCCCCTCTTTAAAGGTTTCTCTCCTTTTCAGCAAGTTTGAGCTTTTGTCTTCATCTTTTTTCAATCAAATCTGGAGAAATGATTTTTCTCCCCCATGGTGGGGTGGTTTTGGTGAAGCAGGGCTGTTCTGTGTTAATGGAAACTGGAAGGTGCTATTTTTCCTTTATTTCATCTGAGTGATTTATCTGTCCAGACACATCACTGGCTCCTTCCAACAATGGTAGGTGACATATGCAATAAAAACTGAGTCTTATGTCCTTTTACAAAGATCCAGGGATTTGTAAACTCCCCATTGTGCTAGGCATGTGGTGAAGAGGGGACTTCTTGCTGTGGTTTGTAAACACTGGCTCTCATTACACACTTCATAACCTTCACACCTAGTTCATAGGTGCCACATTCTCCCCACATTAGAAATGTGGTAGAGTTTTCAAGAGCTTTAGATTAATTACAAAGCAACCCTTAATACAATAAATCTCACATGAGCCAAGAAATAAATGATGTCTTTGGGCTGCCTGCTCAGTGTTCATGTGCTACTTCAAGCATACTTGTAGCAGTTATTAATAATAATCATGATAGCACAGCTGTCAGTGGGTGCAGAAATCTCTGCAACCTGGAACTTCTCATCCTTATGACAAGATGTTGAATTTAATTAGAGAAGCTTTTGTTTTATTTGTATCTACCTATTGTGAGAAAAGGTAGAGGAATGAAAAGCAGTGTGAATCCATAACAGGATGGCAAACAGGAACTCTTCTCTGAACATTGCAGGAGCTTTATTTTCAATGTGTGAAACAGGTAGGGACTGACAACCTTGTGCCCTGTGCTGGTCCAAATCCAGTTTGGGCTTCAAGCTGTTTGTTGTAAGCAGCAGCAAAACCAAAGTTCCCCAAAATTGCCTTAAAGCAATCCCAGACTTTGTATTTGGTGTTTGTACAGGAGGGGAGGAGGGCTGGTGTTTGTTCACACACAGGTTTTTCTGGTTTTCCACCACTGAGCACACCTGAGGCTTGAGCAGAGCAATCTGTATGCATTCCCACAGACAGCACTGACAGAATTCTTGTTTATTGTCTGCTGGCAGCCATCCACCAGCACCACCTTTCCTGATGGTGTTCAAAGAGCCTATTCACATGTGGGGCCTTCAGCTGGGAGAAAAACAATAAAGTAGGTTAAAAAAATGTTTATTCAGTTTTGGTTGGGAAGAAGGTGGAAAAGATGAGAGGGGTTGAAATATTATGGGTTGTCAGAAACTCAGCAGGAACCTCGGAAGGAAGAGAGGAGGATGTGGATTGAAGAAACTGGAGCCCTGAGGGCAATCCTCTAAAAATATATTAGAACAGCACTGTCAGTAATAGTATTCTCAAGACACACAAGTCCTGCACTCTTAATTGAAAAGTGCCAGGGGTAAGGTGCTCACCTTGAAACTCATTATCTATTAAAATAATTTCTTTCATTTTCTATTGCTAAGGATTTGTTTTAAACTGAAGTAAGAGCTGGAGCCTGAAATGCTTGTTGTTCTGAGGGGCAATTCTTTCAAAGGGAATGGTAGAGTGCAGCTAATAGAGCCTGGTTTATTTAGGGTATATATTTATGATTTACCAATTATTTAGTACCTCTGAGTTTAATAATATTCCTCATCTCTTCCCAAAGTATGAGAGATTTAATCATAACTCTAGTTTGAAGTACCTGTCTGTATGGCTGTGTGTGTATATATGTATATATCATTATATGTATCTTTGGGCACTACTGTGGTTTGGGGGCTGCTTTAGGGACCTTGTGCTGAAGTGGCTGAGGTCTAACTAAACAGAAAAAGAGAAAACTATAACTTCTCAGAACAGTTTGAGAATAGAAGCATAAAAAAGCTCAGTGACATATAAAATCAGATGCAGAACCTTATACACAGACAAGGTTTATTGAATATAGTTATTGATTACTACATTTTTCCCTGATTAGTATGAAATGAGAGAAGATTTTATACTAGGATTAGAAGGTCTGATATTCTCTTCTTTAAGTTCAGAGCAACTAGTTGAAAAACTAGAAAAAGGAGAACCCAGGAGAATTTACTCCTAGGACAGAGATAAGGTCTTCTCTGTCAGTTGAAGGCTGAAGCCCAGGGGATCTGGTGATTATTGAGTAATTCATAGCAATCTGTTGCAGAGCAGAAGAGAAAGAGAAATTGAAGTCTGAGAGGAGCAGTAGGGTGTTACAGCTTTAAGGTCTACTTTACTTATCTCTAGGCTCACATATAATCCAGAGTTCAGTTCAGCAGTTTGCAAAATCAATCTCTCTGTTCCCAGTTCACCTTCAGATCCCTCAGCATCTCTTCATCAACCCTGTGATTTGGGAATAAGGCAGCCATGTGTGTCTGAAGACAGCAGCCCACAGCAGAGTGTTGCTCTGATGTCCTCTGGGCTCTGTTTGCAGTTCTCTCAGTCCCACAGGGCAGGAGCTGGGTGGGCAGTGAGCTCAGTGACCCTTCTGCAGCTCTGTGCACTGCTGGCAGTGGCAGCACTCATCCCACAGGCTGCTATAGAGACTGGCAAAGTAACTGCCTTGCTCAAGCTGATAAATACTTCAAGCTTCCTGAGCCATACAGCAGCAACAGGAACTAGTCTGGCCCTTTTTTGTTTTTCTTCAGAAGGCAGGAAGGTAACTGCCCCCCCCCCAAAGCCATGGATGCGGGGGCAGGATGCTCCTTCCTTGGTGGGGGACCAAAAGCTGACAGCATCCAGCCATGAGCTCAGCAAGGATGAGGCTGGGGCAAACCACTGAGCATCTCTGGTTTGGTAACACCTCATATGCAGGGAGACAAACAGCAATACTCAACACTTGCAGCTTGCTGTTCCCTCTATCTTTTCCCATGTTTCCCTTCTGTATTTAAGTTGCAAATCCATGATTTGTTTTGTTGTTGCTTGTTTCTCTTTTTCTTCTTTTTCTTGGTGGTATAGAGCAGTGTTGCACTGTCTCACTGCGTGAAACAAATGAACAAAAAGAATCCTGACTCATTCTGGGAGGAAGGGAGATGGCAGCTGCTTGATTTCACCAGTGGGATGGCCTCTCCAGACTTCATTAATCCTTAATCCTGTCAGCCTGGGACAGGAATCACACAGCTCTTTTAGGAGCATGAAAGTCCTGTAATCCATCATCTGATTGCCAGGTGTTGGGCTGAGGAAAAGAGTTCATTGCTGGTCCAGAACATACTTAATTCCACAACAGGTTCTTTCACTTAAGCAGTCCCCATGTGATGTCCTTGATGTGTCAGCACTCAGTATCAAAGCCTGGCACAGAACTACAGGCCTAGGACCAAGACATTTCTGGAATTCTAAGGTTCATTTCTCCTCAACTCACTACACTTCTTCATTGTCTTTTTGACCTGTTCATGACAGGAGGAAGTTATTCTTTAAGGCCACTTTCATGAGCAACTTCAATCTATGCTCACTAGGAGCTACTATTCAAGTCTGTGTTCTGTGACTGCTTTATACTTCTAAATCAGTCCTTAGTGTGTCATTTGAAAGCTGTTTTTATGCAAAAATTTCCAATATACTTGAAAGCCTTGGAATGACCTGATTTTGTGGGATGTAGCTTTGCTTAAGGTAAGCACTAAAAAAAGTTTCAGGCACTTTCTTTGTGTCTATTTAGCTTCTATTCACACCAAAGGACTCTGTGTAGTTTATGTAGTTTTTCTGAAAAAACAAGACAATCTAATTTATTTAAATATTTAAATAAGCTTCTGCATGTTTACTTCCAAGGGCTTGGAGGTGAATAACTCTTAGCACTTTCTAGAGCAGTGTCTGTTTGGCAGAGTGGCTGCATACGTGAGGGATGGGCCAGTGGCCAGATGTGTAACAGGATTAAACACTGGATAATGGATATATCTGTGAGGTTGGGGGCAGACATACACATTTTTTACCCATGCTCAAAGCTGACTAAGTCCTGCTGTGGAGTCTTGTGCTGCTCTTCAGCAGAAGGAGATGCAATTCCATCCTGTTGACAAAAACACCTCAAGAATCCTTGGCTTGATATGGTTAGTCATTACTGTGGAGGTGTATAAAAAGTCACCCAAATTAAATATGCCCTAGTTTATCAGGGCATATCGGTTGGTTGGGTTTTGTGGTTATTTTTTCACTCTACATTGAAAATCTCAATCATGGCATTTTCAGTTTGCATTTCAAATTAGAACCATGATTTTCCTCTCTTGTTAAAGAGAAATGTTAAAAGGTTTGACCAGAGGTATTTATAGAAAACCTCACATGTTTTTAGTGGAATAATAGAAATGTGACTCTCCCATAATATGCAAATTATGTAGTTCACCTTGGGGCAAGCAGTGTGAGCAAGAAAGCAGCAAGGAACTGCATAGTGAGAACTTATCAATACTTCTGTGATGAAGAGCAAACATTCCTTTAGCCCTACACGTTTCTAATTGCTCATCCCAGGTTCTGGGAGCTGGTGGTCTGGGGGGCATCCCATTTGCAGCCTGGTGATAAGCAGCTGTTTCCTTGGTGAATTCATTTCTGAAAGTGAGATAATCCGATTTGAATGGAGCTGCAGACACACTCATTCAGCCAAGTGAGGAGAAAAGGGGAGAAAAGAAAGATTTTCCTCTGTGTCTTCCTTTGTGCTTTGCTATGATTCAAGGGCAGATAAAAATCTTGGCCCTGTTTCTCTCCTTCTTGTTTGTGGCCCTTGATAGATTTGTAAGTCTGTTATTTTGCTGGAAATTACAAACTCACTTCATTCTCCTTGGTATAATTCTTGCATCTGAAAAGGTGAGACTATGCCAAAATACAGGATTTTCATTCTGATTCAGCAAGGAATATAGGCAAGTGTTTAATTTAAAGCATATTTTAAGCCCACCTGTATTCAGCAGAGCTCTCAAGCTATTTGTATTGGGGACTTGCAGTGCCCAAGAGTGGGCAAAGCTCCTCATAGTATTGGGAATATGTGTATGTGTGAGTGCTGTACACATCCAGGAGCCCATTTCTGATTTATCAGATGTCACAGCTGTTCAGCAATTTCACAATAATTTTTTTTTATGTTTTTCAACTTCATTTTAGAAGGAAAAAAAGCTTTTGAAATTTACTATATCTTTCCTCCTACCCCTTCTCTATTTTTACATTTTCTCAAGTTGTTGCAACATGCAAGAACTTGGGTGACCCTTTCTCTGGGTGCAGATTTCTCGTAGAGCTGCCTGAGCAGTTTGGTGTACAAGGTCTTTTATCAGCTTCCCCCAGGCTCTGATCCATCAGCAGTCCTTGGGTGGTCATGGTTTCTCCTCTCTGCACTCCCCATACAGCATGGACATAAACCAAGGTCTGAATGAGTCTGAGCCTTGCTCAGTGTGAACTTGGAAATATCCAGTGAGGAACAGAATGGACATGGTAGAAACAACGGGCAGAGGCAGCGAGGCTCTATGGAAGGTAGACAGAAGAAATTCCTTTTTCTTTTTTTTTTATGATGATAAATGGCTCAGAATATTGTTGGCATACAAGAGAGAGTGGGAGGATGGGATGGCAGCTGGCCAGGATCAGCTGTTTTACACCAGGAACAGAAAGAGCACAGGGTCCAGGAACACTCACAAAATATTGAGGTCCCCTCTTGGGAATGCACATCCTGGTAAAGAAAAGTGTCCAAAAACATTTATGGCTAAGACCTGGTTTACTGTAATTTAGGTTGTATGTTAGGAAAAGGTTCTTCCCCCAGAAGGGGTCAGGCACTGGAACAAGCACCCCAGGGAATTGATCACAGCAGCAAGGCTGACAGAGCCCAAGGAGTGTTTGGACAATGCTTTCAGGCACAGGGTGTGATCCTTGGGGTGTCCTGTGCAGGGCTGGGAGTTGGACTTAGATGAGCCTTGTGGGCCCCTTCCAACTCAGGACATTCCCTGATTCTATGATTCTTGCTGAAAGGGACAGTAACCAAACACCACCCATCTGAGACAGGTTCTGCCATGTGACCTTCACAGATCTGCTCCTCCAGAGACCCATTTTTGGCAGGGAATAGTCTTGATCATTGTGAGGGCACTGTGCTTATATTTGCCTGACTGTGCTGGGAGCCTTTTCAGAGCCTTTGTGCCTGTCATTCCTGTAAGTCTGATCTCTCTGATTTTAATGTTATAAGCTCTTTTCTGTCATAGATATGTTTTTTTAGATTAAGGAAAGTGACATTTCACCCTCCCTGTAGCATGTGCAGTATATTTACCATTAGATAACACCATCCCTAAGGCGGGATTCACCCAAGCCTATGTCTGTAAAATTATATCCCAGCCTTCCTAAAACATGCCTCTGCTGTGAAAAAGAAGCTACTTCAGTAATATGAACCCATGCCAGGAGCAGTGAGCGTCTCTACAGTAGGAAAATACATTTGTACTGCCTGCTCAGATGAGGAACAGCCTGCCTGAGAAAGAGTAACATTTCCAAATTTAGAAATATGCTAAGATTTTGTATTGGTAAAGTATTTATTAGCTGTAATCGACAAATCCTCTGGCTGGGGACTGGGTGGGTCAGTCATGGGAGTAGGACAGGTCTCTCCCACCTGTAGCTTCAACCACTTAAAGGTTTCACAGCTGTGTACAGCTGTGTACATAGCTGTGTAGCAGTGACAGTCCAAAGGTTAAATGGCTGCCTTTGAGATTCTTCACAGCACTTATAGGGGATTGAGCTTTCTCAGTGGATTTCTAGGTACTCATGTATCACAGAGCTCCCTTGCTATGATTTCTTCCTTTTTCTGTAATCTTTCCAAGGAAGCAAGTGACCTCTTCTCAGACAGATCGTGCAGATGATGGTATTTTCCCTGTAGCAAGCCACAAGACTTTTCTGTTCTGTTCTTAGAAAGTTATTGTTGGGGGGTTAAAAATATCCAGATGCCATCATGGGACTGAAAGGTGATAACTCACTGATTCATGATAGAGTCTCTGTTGCTCTCCACATTCTCCTGGCACACGTGTCCCTTTGATGCATTTGGCTGAACCCTTCTTCCCAGCACTATTTCTTTGTTTACTGCCTGAATTCCCTTCTGGAAATACCAGAGTTTCTTTCTGTATAATAAAAAAGAATTGAGCAGTTTATTTGTGCATGAGAAGGAGCATGGTAAAGGGCAGTGAATAAAATCTGTGCCTTTAGCCAGCAGCTGGTGTGACTCTGCTGGGTGGTCCACCTGCACTTCATTTGTTATGTGCCTGTGTAAGTACCAGCAGATTTAACACTTATTAGTTCATAGTTGTGCTTCTTGCAGGACACTTCTCAGCACCTGTCAGGGGTGGTATTGAAGTGGGATACCCTAGATCAAGTCCAGCCAGTTTACAAGAGATTTTTATTATGTTCAGCCCATCCTTTCCTCTCAGAGCATTATTAATCTGATAATGGTGCTGTCTATATTACCAAAGGAGATTCTGCAAGAGAATAGAGCTTCCTTGCCAGATATGTGTGGAAGTCAGAACAGAGGGCAGAACTGGACTGGAATTAAGTTTATGGACTTAGGCTTCAGCCTGAGAAAAATCTTTGAGGGTCTAGGTTGAATGGTTCCTAAGGGGATGGAAGAACTAAGGTTTAAAATTCAGAGGCTGAGGGGAAGAGGATTGCAGCCTGGGAGCTTACCTTGGAGGTGGCTGGGAATGCAGGTGGTTCTGTGGCTGGGATGTGCAGATTGACAGCTTGTATTTGACACTTAAGGCTTGCCTTAATTTGTCTGGCATGGTCTGGGATTGCCCTAGATTCTGAAAGCTGGAAATTCTTTGAGAAAGTGTATATTTCTTGGGAAAAAAGCTTATTTGTCAATATTAGCATATATCACAAAAATTTGCTGGTTTTGAGGAGCTTCTGACAAAACACATACAGGGCTTGCTGGAAATGGACCTGATTTGCTGCCATTAAAACTGGAGCACAGCTCTGGAGCAGGGAATCCTGGATTCTTTGAGCACTAGCTGGTCTGCAGATGGCTCCTGCTGTAACCTGGCGAGCAGGCAGGTTGTCATGGGGTTTGGCATCCAGGGACTGAGAGGTGACATTTGGGTGCTGTTCCTGTTGATTTGGGTGCTGGAAGTAGAGTGTAAACCAGAGCTGACCTGTGATACCAAGCTGCAGGAAAGCAGATTACTGCCCAAAAATCAGACCCACCCAGAAGTGCCCAAGGCTGGATGGTGACTTAGGGACACAAATGGGTGCTTGATGCTTACTGGAGGAATTGCAAGGCACCTTGGCATAGAAACCAGCTATGAGGTTGAGGTCTGGGAGTACTTTCTCCTTTAAAAGGAGAGGAAATAGTGGGCATGATGGTAAATCATGCCATGTCTTTCCTGATTTGAGGCAGCACTAAGTCACTTAACTGGAATTATTGTCAAATATCAAAAATAGTATATGACAAGTAATGGATTGAAGAATTAACAGTATATGCTGAAAAATTCATTGAGGAAAGCAAAAAATAACATCTTTCTGGGAAATAAAGATTATTTTTTAAGGGACAATAGTTTGCATGAAAGGATATTTTTTTTTGCAACAGCAACTTTAAAAAGAGGTCATAGACCCCAGTCTTTAGAATTTAGTAGCTCTCCAGCTGAAAGCTTCCATAATCAAGAGAATAAGAGAAAGCAGATCAGCTTTTTCAAGCTTTAATACAGAAAACTGCTGCCAGGCAAGTAAATTGATCTCAGAAAGGAAGGAACAACAGAATTTGAAGGTGCAATAAAAAATGTGATCATAAAAAACAACATAAAAACATATGTTTAATGCATTTTTATTCTTTATTTTCCATTTAGCGCCATGATTATGCCATAGCTAACATCAGCCATTACACAAATCAGTGGCAGACAGGCTGAAATACTCTTCCAATTACCCTGCTCACAGCAGCTCACCCCAGCCCAGTTATAAATAATGAGCAGATCTTCCATGGCTTCCTGGATTAAGATCAAAGATAGGCAGATAATTTAAACCCTCCACATGGATTCCTCCACTGCAGAATATATTTTGGAGCCAGTTGCTTGTGTCCCCCAAAAGAGAGTGCACTGCTGAGAGGCTCCCATGGAATGAAGCATTAGGCTAATAGTGTTTTATGACAAGGTAATGATAGACTAAAGCAAAGCAATTCATCTCTCTCCCTCTGTATTGCACTGTGTTAGATGGGTAGGAAATGTGTTCTCCTTTCTTCTAACCTTCCCAGGCTCCTGGGGAAATGAGGCAGTCTGTGCATGCTGTCTCCACAGAAGGGAGCTATATTCCACCAGCCAGGCTGGAGGGAAGCTTGCTCCTCAAAATTCTGGTGTGTTTAATCTGTTTGCATTAAGATGATACCTAATATGAACACAAACATAATTCCTCCAGTCCCTCTCTGTTTCTGGGGAATTGGTGCGGTACCTGTAGGACATCCAAACGACAAGAGAAGTTAAATTATGCATGGAACAGCATCCCCCAAAAGTTTTCATGTTGTTTGAATACCTCTGGGCTTAAAATAAACTGGATTGTGAGCTATGGAAGGGGAAGGAAAAAAGCCAAGACATTCTGGGAGCTGAGTGAGATGTGAAGCCAGGCTGAGCTGTGAGTGCTGTGCTGGGAGCGAGCGCTGCGCCAGCGGCACAGAGGATGGAATTGTCTGCGAGCTGCTGGCAGAGAGCTGGGAAATTCAGGGCAGGATATTGCAGTGTCTGCTCTGAGCTGATCAGGTCCTCCTCAGGTTCTTGTCCATGGCTCTAAAGCTCACTTGGGATTTGTATTGATGAACAATTTGCTGTGAACAGGTCCTTGAAACAGCTCCTTCTTACTAGACAGGTGAAAGAAGAGCAAAGCTATTTTCTCCCTACTCTTCAGATTTTACTGAATACATCAGTGTTAAGAGCTCATATCCAGGATGTGAGAGACATGATTTTGCTGCCCTTAACTTGACAGGACCACTGCCTGCATGTTGTATGGGCTGGTGGAGTGCCCCAGCCATCAGTCTGCTGAGTTTTTTGTTTTACAGTGAACAGCAAAATATTGATTGAAGCCAAGTAAGTAAGAGTGAGAAGTAATGTGGCAGTTAACTCCTTAGTTTAGCTGCAAATTCTTGGATTCCAGGCTTATTTATCTCACAGTAAATGTCTTCAGATTTAGCTTCTTTCCCAGATGGAACTTGCAGTCAACATGCAATGTAGTAATTAATTTTCTTTTTTTTTTTTTTCTTTTTGTTTTCTGTGATTCAGGGAGTATTTTACAACTTTAATGGGGAGGTTAGATAAAACATTTCACTATAAATTTCAGGGAATTTATCTGGGATCTTGTTTATAGTCCTTGCAAAAGGAGAAGGTTGAATTTAAATCTGCCATGTTTTAGATAAATTTGCCAGTCACTGAGCTAAGAGGTAAGAGAAGAAGATTGGAAGATAGCCTTGCAGGGGTGTAAAAGTAGTGCATTAGTGAATTTGTGAACTTTGGTATACACATGTACACTTCTCAGGGTGCTGTGGATCCTCAGAGAGGCAGCATCTATCACACCTGAGGAACTTAGATAACTGGGAAAATCCAGCTCCCAGGTTAGATGGGCTAACTCTGACCCTTGGTAGGTGTCCATTTTGTTCATTCCCATCCTACTCTGTACTACTTGGGCATAATTTGTTGCTGACACTTCTAAATGCTTTATAAATCCTAAAGGAGTTTGGAATGTCTACACCATTTATTAATGGACTGATTAATTGATCCTGTATAATAACAAAGATGATTTGCTCAAACATCTCAGCACACATATGCTGTACCTGTGAATACCTTTATTCCCAGGGAGTAGGTTTAGACTGGATATCAGGAAGGAATTCTTTGCTGTGAGTGAGTATGTGAGGCTCTGGAACACATTGCCCAGAGAAGCTGTGGATGTCTCTTCCCTGGGAGTGTTCAAGGCCAGGCTGGATGAGGCTCTGAGTAACCTGGGATAGTGGGAGGTATCCCTGCCCATAGCAGGGGATTGGAACTGGGTAATATTTAAGGTCCCTTCCAAGCCAACCCATTATTTCTGCTTTTGCAGTGAAGTTGTGGTTATTTATATGCTGTGAAGATGTGACCAGATGAGTGTGTGTGTGTGTGTGCACAGCAGGGAAGTACAGTGAGTAAAGGAAGAAGAGAAAAACATCATCATGGGAATGGTTTTGACTCTATTTTCAGTGAGTAAAGGAGCCCCCTCAGGTACAGCACTGCCTCATGGGGGTGCGAAATGGTCAATTAGACATAATCTGCTAGAGGATGTCTGTGACATTTTACTCCTTTCTTGTCAGCATGCTTGTTAGAGNGCACAGCAGGGAAGTACAGTGAGTAAAGGAAGAAGAGAAAAACATCATCATGGGAATGGTTTTGACTCTATTTTCAGTGAGTAAAGGAGCCCCTTCAGGTACAGCACTGCCTCATGGGGGTGCGAAATGGTCAATTAGACATAATCTGCTAGAGGATGTCTGTGACATTTTACTCCTTTCTTGTCAGCATGCTTGTTAGAGTGATGGATGAGATATTTGCAGGGAGGGAAAGTCTGTTCTCTTGTGTTGGTTTTTGTCATGTTTTTGCACGACAAACCCTTCCCCGTTTTGAGTTGCAAGTTGGGACATCACATTAGAGATACCAGCACTTAGTGGGAAAACAAAAGTACAGCACATGGTAAAGAGTTCAGGAGTGAGAGGGGGTATTGGTAACCATGACAAGGAATACCTCTATGAAGAAAAGAACCAGCAGACTTGAGAGATTTATGCTGCTGGAGTTCCTGAAAAAGGCAGTTATGGGCAGCTCCACAATTGCACAAATGTGTTAGTGTGTGTTCAGACACACAGATTTACTTGATTATTAGCTGTGGAAGTGTCATACGTGTGTATCATTAAACCAAGGCTCCAGTATATTGCCTTGTGATGAAATAATTTGCTGTAAAGAGTAACTATAACTCCTGTACTTAAGACAAAAGTGTAACAGCTCTCCAAATGAGGTCAGAAAGTCCTTTTCTGGGCTGCAGCTGGTTTTGTAGTAAAAATCATGCTGTGAAACTGCTATTTACTTTTGTTCCAAATGTGGCTTTAAAATGAAAGGGAATTTGTTTCAAAAATAATGACAAGAGGGCTTTTTTCCCCATAAATGCAGCCCTGAAGCTTTTGTTGTGGTTGGATGCAGCAGAGTCCAATCTAAATTATGCTGATCACCTGAAAGTCACAGTGATCACTGAAACTTCTGAGATGTCAAGGAAACTCAGTACTCTTGTACTCTGAGAGTTAGCTCTGGTTCTGTGGAGAGAAAAGACCACAGCTGCTTCCTTCAAGGAGTGAAACTTTTGCCCAGCTGCAGCAAATCCTTGCAGCTCCCAGGCAAAGTAGTAAGAGGCACCTGAGCTGCTCTGCTCCCCTTGTGAGCAGGGACAGCTGGGAAGGGGTCACAGGAGCCACGGTATAAGGCAGGGAGAGAAGGAGCAGCCAGGTCTTGCTGAGAGCTCTCAACTGCTTGGAAGTTTGGCTGCTTCTAGGAGAGGCTTGGTATCACCTCTGGGTAGTGTAGCTGGGAATAATTCTGGTGGTGGGAAAGCTTGGGTGCCAGAGTGCTCTTCCAAGGGAGTGGTTGAATGATCTTGAACAAAGGTGGGAAAGCTAAATTCCCTCTCTTCCAGCTCCCACCTTGCACTAATCTCCTCAGACAGTGCAGTTAAGTGAGGGAATTCTCTCTGGTCCCTGAAAAGAGTATCAAAGACATTTACCACAGTGGAAGGTGCAGAGACTTAAGCCAAAGGGAGACTGAGAGAGCTTTGCAAAGCACTTTTTTTATTCTTTAATTTTTTTTAGGGTTGAGAAGGTGTTGAAAGTTATGAAATCTCTCAGCTTCTTTTCTGCCAGGGTTTTAAAATCTCATAAAGACACAATTGATGAAGTTTTCCATTACAAAATTGAAGATATGCCATGTACAAAGAGCCTGGCTTCCCTTTAGAAGAGCAGCAAGCTAAAGAGGCTGGATACAAAGTGCTTTTTGCTTATCTGTATCACGGGCTTCTCAGCAGCTCTATCCTAAGCACTGTCACCCACTCCTGCTGGCCACAAATGCTGGGCAGATGGCTCTGCACCAGAAGTAGAAACCATTTGAAAACAAGTCACCTTTCTGATAGATGTCTATTCTCATCATTTCCTTGAATCATTTCAGACTGTTGCATCTCTTAATTTCAGGGAACAGAGTAAGGTGTGGTCTGTACCCATGTGAGGGAATGTTTTGAAAGTCAAAAAACAGAGAGAGAAGCCACAGTCTGTGCCTGTCTCTGCTTGGATGAGCAGAGCCTGCTGTCACCAGCACTTCTGACCTGAATGCAAATTCAAGATTCAGTTCCTGTGGATAGTCTCTACTTGAGCTTATTATTCACTGTTCATTTGCCCAATTCCTGCCAACAGTCACATTCTCTGGTGTGTTCAGCTGGAGAGAACATGCATTGGGTGTAAATACTGCTGATGTGAATTCACCAAGGGATTCAAGTGACTGTTTCTGTTAGTTCTATGGCATTCCCTCAGTTCTGTTTGTTGCCATGCAGTCAGTTCTCAGCCATTGTTCCCTGGAGATATGCACCAAGGCTAAAAACATTGTAATTTAGTGCAAAGGAAGAATAGGAATAAGTTCCTATCACAAGTCAAAGCACTCATTGCTCAGCTGGTGACTGATAAGTTTTTAAGTCTTGGCTTTCCCAGCTCCTTGTTTTATCTGAGCTGGAAGACCCTTGTTTATTCTGCACACATGCCCTGAAAGCTTTTTCTCCTTTCACCCCCTTTTTACCCATTGTCTGCTCAGAAGTCTGATGCTTTCCTTCAAGTTTGTTTTTCCTTCCTCAAAGTAAACCAGTATGGGAAGTGGGGTTCTTCCAGTGCCTGCCCCACTACCTAGTGCCAATATCAGACAAACTGTTTGCTTCCAGTTGTACCTGGCAGGATGTAAGCAGTGACCATGAACTTGTAAAATGGGGACCTAAGTGCCTTTTTAAGTAACTGGTACCATTACCTTATTACTTTCGTTTCTTATACACTTAGTTTTGGACTTGGAAGCCTGTTCTCTTCTCTTCTCTTGGTTTCCATACAAGAAACCAATTGGTCTCATCCCTCTGTCCTGATGCTGTGAGTAGAGAAGCCTGTATTTTTGTTTTATGGTTGAGTTGTTTGGCAGGTTCCCTAGTGCTGTAATGAATTAGTCATTGCAAGGTTGTTTCTCTTTGGTATTTCTGGACCTTAAGAGAATGAAGCCACCTGGTTTAGATGCTTTTTTAGCCTGTTTCTCAGTTGACACTTTTCTCTCCAATCCAGGGAACAGACAGTTCTGCCATTGCCTGAACTATCTGTCTTTCACTTCTGACAGCAGCAGCATTCTGGGTCAGTNCACATCCATTGAAGTTGTCCCAGATCAAAAGATTGTCTAGCAACAGAGGAGTTTGATACTGAACATCTCAGGCAGTTGGTGTGGGAATGGGATTGGATCAGGCAATAGCACTGCAGTGGGAATTCTGATGAGAATGTGGTGCCACTGGAAAATGCCAGCCCAGTCAGTAAAATGTGGAATGGCAAATGTTTTACTTTATGAATACACTTCCCCACTTGTTCCAAGTGCTTTTCATTCTGGAATTACTTCTCTGCACAGTGATTAATGTGTTGTTATGATCTGCAACTTTTTAAAAATGAATTGTAGGAAATTCAGGCTGACACCCAGCTGTTGAAAGCCAACTGTAAGTAGGTCTGGGGCCTGTGCTGGTTGTATTGCTGCTTTCCCTGTACACATGTCACCACTGACAGCATACAGCAAAGAGAGACATCCCTAAACTGTTCTTTTCCAGCTTACATGCTGAGATGGGATCAAGTGGTTCTTCCCTTCCAGAAGCACAGACATGCCATGGATAACTCCAGAAAATTAGATCAGAGTCTGGCTGCATTCTTGATAGTTGCTCTGAAATAAACCCATTCATACTTTTGCCATTTAATCTGCAACTAGAAAATGAATTTGAAGGATTAGTGCCTGTAATCATGCTTTTAATTGTGGATAATGCATACTGTGTTATGGCACAGAGTTAGGAAGAGTGGCTCTTCTCTGGGAAATCCTCTGTCAAACAGGCTCAGGATGAACAAGAAGCAGCATACTGAATTCTCCTGCAGGGGCTGCAGCAGCTGTGGCCATCTGCAGAGGAATCACTGCACTACAGTGGTGAACTATTTCTGGGGTGGCTTCAGTGAGCTGCAGGAGCTCCATTTCCACAGAAGCCATTCCCAGGAGGTTTCTCTGGGTCTCAGGTGGCTGTGGTGTTGCTCCAAAGGAATGAGCATTGTGAAGAGGCTGAGCAGGAGCTGCTGCTGCCTGGACAGAGTGGGTGTGGGGCAGAGGACGTGCAGTGGTCACCACATCAGAGCACACCCAGAGCAGACAGGGGAAACCCAAGGGCTCCTTGTCTGCCATCACAGGTTCTTGAAACCTCTTACAGCTCTGGGGTTTGATTCCACTGTTGATGTAACCAGAGTTTGAGCTGGGTGCCCATCTGTGTTTAAATCTGCATGCTTGGCCCTCGTGCCCCACTGGATTCCTTTGTGAATGCTGCTTCATCAGAGCACACTCGCCCCAGCTTTGGGTACCTTTCAGATTTTTCACTGCATTAAGATCCATTCCTCTGTGGGAAGATACCTCTGTTGTATTCTGTTCCATCAGGAAGCTCAAACTTCAGGATTTTCTCATTTGTGAGCGGTACCAAGATGTCACCATTGCATACACAAGCTGTTGCAAGCCTTTCCTGTAAATTTTTAAAAGATGACAGTGCAAGGGCAAAGCAGGAATCTGGAGGAGACTCCACAGTTTGCTGGGGCCAGAGGTGCAGCCCTTGTGCTACCAGCAAACACACCTCTGAGTCAGGAGTGCTGTCTGTGCTGCACCAGGCACTGTGCACTGTCACTGTTGGGGTTTTGGGGTCCTTTTGGGATCCTGAAGCTGTCTCAGCAGTCCCCAGTCATGGAGCACGTTCTTGAGCCTTGCCCAGATAAAACTGTGGCTCGTACAAGCCNCACTAAAGACAGATAAGAGGGTGTTCTAAGGGGGGAAGCTGGATTCCTTTTTGTATTCATCATTTAACAAGCCATTTCTGATCTTTAATCCATGGTTTTCCAAGGGGCCTGCTCTGGGGATGCAGAGGCACTTTCTGCTCCCTCCACAGTGCACCAACACTTTCCTGCCAAAATCAGCTCCAGAGTGGTGTGTAACAACATCTGGGAGGGTGGAAATGAAAAGGTGCCTTCTGCCTTGTGCTCAGTAAACTATCCAAAGCCTGAGCAACTGTGCTTTTGGGAGAAAAAAGTGAATCAATAACTCGATGTGGACTGTCAGGTAATGCTGTTGTCTGCAGTGTCTTTAATGGCTTTGGTCAATAAACTGCAATTATTTTACAAATATGTATTGTGTTCTCTTCTAAATCTATCTCTCAGCTTCCTATAATGAATTTTTAAAAATGAGAAATATCCTAAGTGCTCACATTGTATAAAATCTGTACTTAAAATCAATCAATATACAACAAAAGGCCTGGGCTTGCTTATCCAAAATGCACACATATAAAATGCTACATCTTCCATAGTATATTTTCTCCTTTTTTCAAATGGAAAGTTCATAATATATCATAATTTATAAATTTTCAGAGACACTTCAGAAATAGATATTCTTTGTCTCTGTTTTCTTTCAGAATTTGTCAATGTATCACAATATATTTTGCTTCACAAAATTTAAGAGAAGAAAGTAATCTCCAAACACCTCTACTATATGAATTTCT
>VZTT01022496.1:1147-12543 GCA_013400855.1 Buphagus erythrorhynchus
TCCCCAGTTTTACAGGATATTGTTAATGAAGTGTGTACAATGCTGCTCGGGAAGAACATGCCATAGTGATTTTTTCTTTATTCTTGCAGTGTTTTTGATTCCATCTAGCAGCTGCAGGCCCCTTTTCCCACAAAAGAATCTGATTACTGAGTGTGATTAAAATGAATTTTTCTTTATATGGCACTCTGTTTTCCCCAACTGAATCAGACAAGCACATGTTTTTCTGAGCATCGTGCAACACTTAATGTTGTAAAGACACAATCATCACAAGACTTTTTATTTACTATTGTTCAGCACAAACAGTGTAGAGTGAAAGAAACTAATGAGGTCTTTGATAATCAATTCTTATCAGAGATGCCTTGGGCAGAGTGGGGTTTTTCAATTATCATCAGTTGTTCAGTAGCTGTACATAGGCTTTTATTTTTTCATCTAGAAGTGCTGATTTTATCTTCATTTTAAGAAAGATTAGCTTATATTTGAATGCTTGAAATTAAAAGTGTTCCCACTTGGACTGGTTTGGTGACAATTGGCATTATTTTCTCGTGCCTGATCTTGGGTGTGAGCACTGTCAGATAAACACTGAGCTCTGGGAGGGGAATCTCAAAGGCAGGAAAGCCTTTGGCACGCAGAGGTTTGGAGGATTTGAGGGCAGGAAGTTTGTTTTTAAGGAGGCTGTGAGAATAGAAGGTGGGTAATGCCTCGAGGAGCCTCCAGGGAAATGACATTTCCAAGCTTTTTGGAAGAAATCTCCTGTTCAGTGAGGAGAGAGAGCCACTGAGACTTGTTATGTAAACAGCTGCATCCAAATATTAATTCTGGCTTTTAAAAGGGACCAGTTGGACACTGAGGAGTTTGGGAAGCTGAGGCAATGGATCCATTTGGGGTTTTGTCTTTTTTTGTCTCTCTTTCCATCTCTGCTGCTTGTGTCACAGAAGAGGTTTACTTATGGAGTTTCTTTTGCCCCATGGTTGTAATTATTGAGGAAATGTCTTTGGTGTGGGGTAGGCATCCTGAAAAAATAAAAGCAAACTTTGCCATGTAATAGTGGTGATTCATAACAGTTTATTAATATATTTGTGGTGATTTAACTTCTCTACAGAGCATAGTCAAATGTCTCTGAGCTCAGAATTATCTTGAGCTGACAGAAGTCAGGAATAGTTACCCCTTGGATTAAAGTATAGCAGAGGGTCAGATTCAAGTACTCTAACACTTCTCTTTCCCCAACATTTTTTAAATTATTGTTTTTATTTAGAGCTGTCTTATAAACAGCATAAAGCTGATTGTAAATTGGTCTCTGCTTTCCATAAAAAATAATTTGTAAACTGTATTTTTATAGTGCTGTGCTTCAGAAACCTCTTTCTGAATTCTGGAAGTAGTATCATTGAATTGTCTGTTAATTTGAGGTGACAGGGAGACATACACATAAAAGCAAGTTGCAGCTCTGTGTTTACAGAGAGGTGAGGTGAGGTGAGACTGCTGACCCCTGGAAAAGTTGCATCCAATATCTGGGAGCAGTCCCTGTTCCCTGCTGCAGAGGAAGGATGAAGCCCTGCTTTGTCCTCTACAAAAAGAATTGTCAGGACTGTCAGCAGTTTCCTTATTTTCCATGTAAAGCACATTGTATTCACATCTGGGTCTGTTTTGTGACTATCCTGGTATGGCAAATGGGGAAACAGAGCAAAAACCATTTTATTTATGTTTTTAACACCTATGGATGTGCTGTGTGCATTTTCTAAATGGCAGAGCTGTACAATTTTACTCCACATCAGGAACTGCAGCTTGAAAATGTCTGGGTGAAGTCAGGGGAGGGTGCTCTGGGCTACCTGGCTGGTTGATGGGCTACTGGGCCAGAGCAGAGCCTTGGCTTCATCCATCTGCACACATCATTGGCTTCTCACCCCAAGCCTTTGCAGCCAAAGAAATGGGTTCCATGATTTGAGCTCAGAGAAATAAACACCAACAACTTTTGGTTTCCACGTGCCAACACCCAGGACAGGCACCAGGGCAGTGATGCCAGCTGCTAATTTGGGAATATTTACAAAAGGGGCTTTGCTGTTACTCGTAAATTTGATTTGAATTTCCTGGGGAGCTCAGCAGTGTCTGTGTGAGTGTATCCTTAAGGTAGATCCACTGACTAATGGAGGAGGCTCTGAGAGTATCAAAGAGTGGATTTATGTTTCAAGGATAAATATTACTACTAGGTAGCCTCATGTTCTCTTAGAAGGAGCCAGGATTCTCCAAAAATTGTCACACAGCACCATCTTCTGAGCAGAGCCTGAATGGCAAACTGAGCCTGAGCTGAGCTCAAGTCTTGCTCAAACCCCCAGGGCTCAAGACTTTGCAAGGACTGAGGGAGGAGAAAACTTTCATCCCATTTGCTGAGGAGGAGGACTCATTATTAAGAGGACCATTATTAAGAAATGAGTCTAAGAGTGTCTGCCCTGAGTGAAAAATTCGTGGGCAAACCTCAAGCAACTCTAAGGAAATTCACACTGAAACATCCTACGTGGAAAATGCAGAATGTGTGACCCTGTCAGGGAAAAAGTCTCGTGTTACTGCCTGGATTGAATAAATCCTTACCAAGCTCCTATAAGCTTTAAATATAGGCTTTTCACTCCTTGGTTTGTACAATTTGAAGACACCCAATACTGATCAACTGAGATTGTGGTTTAGTGTAGCTGTGTTATGCAAGAAATTAAAAATTATGGTCTATCAGGAAAATAATTTATTTTTATTGTGACAGCTGCAAATAGCTCTAATACTGATTTCCCCCAAGTATGCCTGCTAAAGTTGTGGGAGTGACTTTTCTGGGCTTATGCTCTTGGCCTAAAGATTTCCTACTAGACTGACACGGTTAAGCTGCATCTTCAGCCTTTCCCAAAGCTAATTTCATGGATAAGTGGTATCCCTGCTCCCCATACATTATATTTACAAAAAGTATCATTGCTGGCACAGCTCATGTGGGATTATCATCCAAATCTTCTAATTCTCTTGCTGTCTTTCCTTCCACCTTCCTGTTAAGAGCCCAATTTCCTTTTGTGGAGTGCTGGTTTCCTATCACATGGTTTTTTACTGCTGTACAAATAATATGGAAAAACCAATGCAAAACCCTTAAAGTTCAGTACTAAAACCACCATACCCTTCCCATCCTTTCCCGTTTCCTCATACCTGTAATTATCTTGCTGTTGTTTCTATGACAAGATGCAGTTTTAAACTTAAAATTGAAGAAGTGCACTTGTTACTGCAGCCTTGCCATAGAAATAGAAAGGAGACCATCTCATCTCAGAGCACACACATGCAAATACTCACATGCTCTGCCTCAGAGACTGAGGTTCATGCTAGGAAGAGCTACTGAATTTATTAAACTGATAAATGGAGCTGCTTTCTGCAAGCTAAAAGTATGATGCATTTTTTTCTGCCTTATTTTTTACATAAGCAAACCTCATGACACGATTTCTTTAGAGAGCTGTAAAGAAATACAAGAAGTGTTCTAATACTCCTTCTGAGCCTTTTATTAAATTACAGAAATGGCAGTGTGTATTTGGAGAGATGTTTAAGGGGATTGTTTATATCTAAGTGTTTTCCCTAAGTGTTTCATGTCTTGTTTACTGACAGAGCATTTAATAAAATTTGCAAGCTGAGGAGGGGACAAAGGCAGGGGAATTCTGTGTCATCTCTCAAAGATCCTGTGTGTTTGGATTAATGTACTATAGATTGAGCAGGTTTTTGGAGATGGGTTTATATTTTAAACCTCTCTATTAGCTCAGGAGCCATGGCTGCTTTCTCTCACTTGAGGTTTCTTTTTCCCAAGAAATCTTCAAATTCCCTGGAAAGGCTCAGTGGATCAGGCCATTGGCATTGTCAGTCTGTCCTGATGTGCCTCTTGCACATGTTGGCATCAGCTGCATGGGGTTTTTTTTATCATTTTTATGTTGAAATTTTAAAAGTGACCATTCAATACCAGTGCTTTCCAAACAAGAGTAAAACCTACCAGGCTGTACTGGTTGCTGGAAGCAGTGGTGTGCTGTTTTAGGAGAAAAGCATGATTCAGAGGCTGAGGGAAAAGCAGCAGTGACCCTCTCCCTGCATCCACAGGATCCTGACTCGTGTAGAAGGTTGCACATGGCCAAAGCAGGATGGCAAGGAATGCAGGGAAGCGTTCGAATTTTATTATTGATGTCTAAAATTAGTGTTTGCTGCAAGAAGATGCTCTGGGGAGGTGGTCAGACAGCTTCCCTGTGGGACAGGGACAGGGGAGCAGCATCCACCTCCCACTCCCCAGGGTCACTGGGCAGATTCTCTGTCTGTGCTTGGCCCCTCGTGTGTGCTTCACCTTCTTGATCTGCTGGGAAATTAAAATATTTCCTTCCTCTGACGTGAATTCTGGAACCCATGAGCTGGTTTGGGGTTCCTTCCCCATTTGTTTGACAGGGGGGTTTTGTGCATCTTTTGTTCTTTTAGAGTACAAAAATGAGGTTGATGCTTCTGTGTCTTCTAGCTTTGAAAGGGTGTAAAATAAAAACCACAAAGTTGTTAAAATATAGTCCAAATTTTCTTAGCAGAGAAAGTAAAGTTTATTTGAATGTAGCATGCTATATATAAACATAATTGATTTTTAAAGTTAAAAATGTCCTTCTTTTTATAAATATGCTTATGAGATTTTTTCTTTAGAGTCATTCAATAGGTTTAATACTATAAATTTGTTTTAAAATAGCGTGTTGCTAAAATCTGAAACCACAGTATTCTATCAGGAAAGTTGGCCTGCACATTCAGAGATTTTTGTCTCTGTCCTGAATTTTCTGATACTGACAAAACAACAACATAACAAACACTGATGTGGATACTGAGCAAATATTGTGCTTTACAGCATAGAATATCTTACATACATTCTTTTTTCTAGAATACACTTTCAGCATTTGAAATTATAAAAAAAGAAATTAAAGCAAAACAGTAGAAATTGGCACACAAAAAGAAAATATCATGCATGTGGAATACTATGTGCTGTTTTCAGGTGATCCTTTTCCTGTTTGTTCTTGATTCTTATCATTCCACTCATCCCAGATAGAACATAAACGTGTTTGCATAAATGGTATCTAATATTACACAGTGGGTGTGGTTTATTCCTCACCATATTTCTACTGTACATGAGAGAAAGCTGGTAATCTTCAGCTGAGGTCAAAGATTGTCATATCAATATGATATAAACATTTCATTTTGTAAGTTATATTCAAGGAATGTAATTATGTGATTGTTTTAAATTGAATGCACGGTTATTATCCCAAGAATAGTCAGATTAGTTTAACACATACTGACAGATGGTTAGTGGGCAAAGAGAAATCCATGAATAACCTGACACACAGAGCAGCATTAAAATATCACATATCTATGCACTGAAAATGATTGCAAATTATATTTGCATTATGTTTTGACAAAAGAGATTTCTTTCTGCTGGCACACAATAGCATAAAGGTACCTTAACCCTACATCGACTTAACTTGCATTATTCAATTCAATACACTGCTAAAAATAGATATTCTGTCACAGTTCTAGCAGTGCTGGATGGTAAATAACAGAAAAATTATCTGCTCCTCTGATTTGATTTTAAAGTTAATTTAGGAGTTTAATTTCTGAATATAGAAATTAAGTTGCTTCTGCAGAGAATATTCTGTTGACAGTAATATTTAAGAGCAAATATTTCTTTTTGTGCAGTTCCCTGTTGGAGGTGTTTCATAGTCATTTTAATTTCCTTAAAATATAAAAGATTTTTTTATAAACTTTAGCATTCCTGACAACATAGAAACAAAAAAAAATTTTGAAATCTTATACATATCTCTCACTGCTGCATTTTATAAATAACAGATACGCTTTTGTAACAAACCTGAACCATTCCAACATTTAAATCATTTTACTGGATTTTACGTATTAGGCATAATAGAGTAATTAACTTCTGCAAAGTTTTCTGATTTTTGTGGTGCAGGAAGACACTTCTGTGCTGTAATAGTGTGATGGCTCAGGGATAAATATTGTCTGTAAGGGAGGGCTGCTGAGGGGTGTGCAGTCTGTCCTGTCCTGGAAATGTTTCTTCTAAGACTTGACTCAGTTCAGGTTCATGATAATTTACAGTCCTCAGGGCAACTTCACAACAACAACACATGCTCCAGCCCTGCCAATGTTGACAGGAACTTCCTAGAAAGGAAAAGGAACAAGGAAAAGAAAAAGGAGGAAACATTTTTAGTAGCATCCTGTGCGTAGGACATAGACATAGGACAGAACTTTCAGATTTATAGGAGAGCAATTTGTTTATTCAAACTGATGTAATGCTAAAAAAATTAGGTTTAACTAAGGTATGAAAACACAGATTGGGCTTTTTTGCACAATTCAGCAGCCCCTGGATTATAAGGGGTAGCCTTATAATATGTATATATAAGGTGTTGTTCCCTTGACATGTCCAAAAAGGTTTCAAATCCAATGTTCCAAAACCACAGACTGTGTGGCTGCAAAAGGATCTTGGCAGTCCAGGAATTTCCTCTTGCTCTCAGTGGGGAGGGTCATAAATACGAAAGTTTGAGGGTGCCTCCACAAGAGGGTATTGCTGACAGTTGAGTCAACAATTCACCAGTGAATTTAAGCACTTAAAACCCAAAGTGAATTGTGCAATCTGGTTTGTTTGCCCATGCATTTCCTCCACTCCCAGTCTGAAAAGTTATTTTACAGGAGAGGAAAGTGATATTTTATCCAAGCCCACTTGCAGCATTGCTGCATCCTGACGTGTCGTTTTTCACCAACCCAGCGATAATTTTAGAGTTATTTGGACAGAACTATTCCCAGCTGCAGGAAGAGCCCCTGTTCACCATTTGTGAGCCATCACTTGTGTTCCCTTTACCTCTGTCCACTCGTTGTTCTGAGCATCGTAGGACTCCACGGTGTCCAGGTAGGAGTGGCCATCGTAGCCCCCCACTGCATAGAGCCGGTCCCCCAGGGGACAGATCCCAACAGCATCCCTGGGCACGCTCAGGGGGGCCACTGTGGTCCAGGCATCTGTTTTGGGGTCATACCTAGGAAATGTGGGCATCGAATTCAGAAAAAGGCATGCTGGAGGCACATATCAAATTTAAATTGCTGATATTTGCTTGTTGTTTCCTGTGTTGCTGTTTAGGTCACACTCAGTAGAACTGAGATGTGATTCAGTTTTTGATTCACCCACTAGAGGAGCCACTGTGGTCCAGGCATCTGTTTTGGGGTCATACCTAAGAAATGTGGGCATCAAATTCAGAAGAAGGCATGCTGGATTTCAAATTTAAATTTCAAATTTAAATTGCTGATATTCACTTGTTTTCTCCTGTGCTGCTGTTTGGGTCACACTCAGTAGAACTGAGATGTGATTCAGTTTTTGATTCACCCACTAGAGGAGCCACTGTGGTCCAAGCATCTGTTTTGGGGTCATACCTAGGAAGGCTGGGGATCAAATTCAGAAGAAGGCATGCTGGAGGCACATTTCAAATTTAATTTGCTGATATTTGCTTGTTTTCTCCTGTGCTGCTGTTTAGGTCACACTCAGTAGAACTGAGATGTGATTTAGTTTTTGATTCACCTACTAGAGGAGCCACTGTGGTCCAAGCATCAGTTTTGGGGTCATACCTAGGAAATGTGGGCATCAAATTCAGAAGAAGGCATGCTGGAGGCACATTTCAAATTTAAATTGCTGATATTTGCTTGTTGTTTCCTGTGCTGCTGTTTAGGTCACACTCAGTAGAACTGGGATGTCATTCAGTTTTTGATTCAGCCACTAGAGGGGCCTTCAAGCACATGGAAAATGCCCCTGTTTTCACTTTGTGATTACAGCCTCTCCATTTCAATTACATTGAGCCACCAACGCATTTTAAACACAAATGGGACCTGAGGGAATGATAGCATGGCCACCAGCTGACTCAGCAAAGTTAGTGTCAATATATTATTATTTTCTTCCCCAGTAAAGCTTTTGGTTTTCTGTTTATTGCCAGAATTAATGTTTTCAGAGAAGTTTACTATAAAAGAAGCTAAATATCTTGTGTAGTAGCTCTAAGTTTCTTACATGAAATGCATGGCAGCATCTTACATTAATATTGATTTTACTTCTCATCTATTCCAATATAAATTGCAGTGAACTTCAGGTAGTTCCTGCTTTACCCCATCTAACTGAGAACAGAATTTGGCCCTTGTTGCTCACAGCAGTGTTTAACATCCACTCAGTTTTCCTTTCTTTTCCCCAAATGACAAGACTTTGTGATATTTCTTCTTTTTTTTTATCAGTATCAGTCAAATTATTGGAACAACTTAGAAATATATCATTCCTACAGTACATGGCACAAGCAGGCTAAACCTGAGTTCTGGCACTTGAGAAATGGAAAGGTCACATGTTGAATTTGTCCCAGTGCTTCAGTTGCTTTTATCTGGCTCTTGGGTAGCTCAGGTAGAAGGGAAGAATTTGCTGCTGAGGTTTAATTCTTTTGTTACCACAAAAGTATTGGGAAATCAGTTATTCCTGCTCAAAATATTATTTTTAAAAAAGGCAGAATATGTTTTACGAACACGACATTCTGACTGTGAGGAGAATTTATTCTATTATCCCTTCCCGGAATGTGAACAGGGGAAAAAAAAAAGAAAAAANTCTCTACACAGTCAGACAGGCGGGAGCAGTGGTTGGAGGCAGGAGCATCATGACCTCCCACGGCGTACAGAAACCCGTTGTAGGTGGCCACACCAACACCTCCTCTCCTCTTGGACATGGGGGCACACAAGCTCCACTTGTTTGTGTGAGGGTCAAAACACTCCATGGATTTCAGGCAGGAGCTCCCATCTCGCCCACCGACTGCATACAGCCTGGGATAACAACCCACAAGCAGCAGAACAATTTCAGTCTTTATTCTCCCACTAATCAGAATTTTATCTGGCTGACTTCACGTTAAAATTGTCATTACGCCCATTATTTGCTGTGCTCTGGAACTTCCTTTGCTCAAAGGCTTTTGTGTGTTATATGAAGTTGTATTCTTCACTTACATGTGAAAATTAACCTTAAAAATTCATGTCAGGTTCTCTAAATGTGAGCAGTAGAAAGAGTTGAATTGAAAGATGCTGCATTAGTTTGAAATATATGGTAGCATTCCCTGGAACAAGGTTACAGAATATTTGACATTTTATCACATTAAAAGTTTTTCCTGGGCAGTTAACTTTAATAACTTGAATAGATATCAAAAACATATATAAAACATATAGCAAATATATTTTCCTCTGAGTCTGTATTTAAGAAAATCTGCTGAACTGAAGGTACCACCTTGTGTCATCTTGTCTGTTCAGCCCAAAAGCACTTAGCTAACAACTGGAGGCTTGAACAGCTGATGTCAGGGCAACTTGTAGGAATAATTTGTGGTAATCCCTGTTAAGAAACATTGGGGCAATTTTTAGGGATAAATTGTGGTAATCCATGTTAAAAAACATCAGGAGTTGTGGCTTTTTGTCAATGAATTTTACAAAGCCTGGACTTCTTTCTGGTCTCAAGCTGACTTGGATGCTGCCAGACCAGGATGGAATGTAATAGAAGATGTGTTCAGGTGTTGAGTGTGCTGGTTTTTCCACTCGCTTTCAGACCCTTGTTACTGTTTTCTGCCATGAAATTGAATTTATTTAGTGCAGGTTATTAGGGACCTAGGGAACACATGGACTTGCCCAGAGTAAATCAAGTAAACCAGAGCAGCTGAATTTTCCTTTAGAAGTGCCTGTCTTATTCCGGAGACTTAAAAAGCTTTCAGACTTCTCTGGGGCATATTTTACCAACAAGATTCTTCACCATCATTAGAATAATAAAAAATCCTCATCTCTCTCTCTCTCCTAATTTTGTTCACTTGATAAAATTGAGTTTGGTTGTGCAGTTTGTTGTCTGATCCATACAAAACTTGAGGCTTTGATTTAATTTCTTTTCACATCATGCCACTGATACAGCCTGCTTGTTTACACAGCTTTCACAGGGCAAGGAAATCTCTAAATATACAAAGTGGTTGGTTGGGATCCTTTGTTTTCCATAACATGTCTACAAACAGGGTGGTGTTTCCCATTCTCTAAGGAAAAGATCAAATATAGCATTATTGACTGATGTTTTCAATAGACCATTTATTGGCTCAAAAATGTTGCTCCACAGATATGTAAAGGCTTTTCTGGTGGGGTTGAACAGGAAAAAATATGGTGTGATTTAGGGAAACAGGAAAAGGAGAGGCATTCTCTTGGTTGGACCCCAGCAGTAGCACTGAGTGATGGACATTTGATCTCCTGGAATGCCAGAAATTACATCAGCAGACTAACAGACGTGATTTAAGCCCTGCTGGAGACAGCTTGTATCAGCAATGATTGAGAGCAGAGTCAGGATCGGGCTGATTTCCTCTTTGACAAAGTGGTTTCCTGCACGTTGTTGCTGTGGAAGGCACCAGCAGGGGTTTCTGCTGGAGTTTGTGCTGAGAACATTTCCTCTGAGGTACAGCAGGGCCCTGGAGAGGCATTTCTGCCTCCCTTGGACTTGTGAGCTGCCATTTGAACCCTGCCTTGTATGAATGCAACCCCCCAGCTTGCATTTACAAATATCCCTTTGCTGACATCTTTGTTCCTGCTTTTTATCCTGCTCTTTCTCAGGGATTTACAAAGTGATCAGGGAAGCCAGTGGCAAAGGTTCCAGGTCTGTAACTGAGTATTCCCAGCCCCTACAAACTGCTGAGAGTTTCCTGCAGGTTTAAACAAGAAATGTTGGCTCAAACCATATTCTTCATAACCTTTTTACAAGGCTTTTGTAAGATCCACACAGTTGTCTCCTCCCATGTAAAAGGGTTTGAGTTGCTTTAGCATCTCAGCAGAATGTTTAAATACATTAACACTTGATTTCTTGTATTTAAGCAAGAGATGGAGGGTGGAGCAAATCTGGATAGGACAAGATTTATAAGAGGCTGTTTATTCCATACCTAATGTATAAACTCATCTTCTTTCCATTAAACACATATTTTAAAAATTGGCTGTGAATTTGTATGACAAAGGAAAGACTTTGTTTCCATAAACATTAAATCTATTTAGACACAATGATTTTAAAGTGTAAACATAAACTTAGAATATTTTTTTTTAAGTAGCTGATTTTATATCCCTGTATGTTATATTCTAGGTAAAATTCTGATGTGCATGCAATACCATTTCCACATTGCTGTAACTTAAAAGGGCTGAAATGTGTTTCAAACCTGCAAGTTTGAAATCCATTTACCACACAGCAGGGGAAAGGCTTTCCTTCCTTATTTCTGTGGATTATATTTCTTCTTTGTCTCCTTGAGGTCATTAATAACCGTAAGCCATAAGAAAAGCATAAGCAAATACATAAGAATATTGTGAAG
>VZTT01022497.1:12922-23507 GCA_013400855.1 Buphagus erythrorhynchus
TAAAAGGTAGTTAAGTTTAGAAACTATAAGTTTAAAGTCCTAACTTTTAATTAAGTTTAAAGCTATAAAGCATATTTATATATAAATGTGTATGGTATAAAATCATACAAATAATAAGACGTATAAAAGCCACTGGTCTCATGTTGCCATTCATTCGATCAGGAAACTACAAGTATTTCTATAATTATACCACAACACTGAAAAAGGACACATGCCTTTTTCAAGGCACCTAAGTCAAGGTAGAGCTTTTCCTCTACCATCAACTACACCTTTGTTTATTCTAGCAACAAGAAGTCACTTAATACAGGAACAAGATAACAGGAAGACGAATCTGGATAAGGCTAAATGTCAAGAAGTTCAATTAGTGCTTCTCAAAACTCATTAGGTGACTTTGGCCATTAAACCAGCAGGAAGCACACTGAAACAAACAGGATTTAATAAATGATAAAGATATATCCAATGACAACTCTGTTTCTACGGACTTACAATGAATAGAGGCTGGTGAAAACAACAAAAGTGGAATTGAGGGAATCAGCATGGATCACAGGATTCACTGTTTCCACTGGTAATCTGCAGAAACAACTAGAATTTTAGACCAGGAAAATAAAGCCACTTGCTCATTAGCTCATACAAGTGGTTTCAGCAGATAGCAAAATTCTCCATTACAGTTCTATACAGACCCAAGTCTAGCAAAGAGAAAGAGATGACCTGCTTGTCACAAGAATTGCAACACTTCGTTTTAAGAAAACATCCAAATAAGGACAAATAGAAGTCTACCAATAAAATAGATAATACCCAAAAAAGTCCACTGTTTGTGAGTGGCTACACTAAGAAATTCAAGTCTCCAGATGCTCAGCTGATAGATTAAACACCTGAAGTGCACAAACAAGCCAAATGAACTCCTTGTAACTGCATCTGAAAAGATAATCACAGAACTCATTAGCATAAAGTTACAGTCTTTAACTTCATTTTTATGCAGCGGGAGTGGGCATAACTCATCTGGCATCATTTGGAACCCATGTTAGGAGATGCATCTCCAGACAACACCTATTACTGAGATTTCAAATTAACATTCACACTTCTTGTTTTACTTAGAAACTCACTGGCAGTTGCAAGGATGATCTGGATCAGAAGAACATTAATTTTATTAAAAGCCCTAAGACCTGAGGAGGCTATTCTTACGACATGAAAACCCAAATTACTGAACCTGCTCACTAAAGTGCAATACCTCTGAAGTTTAAATAGTATTTTCTTTTTTAAACCTACTTCTTTAACCGATCTATCTTTCACACAGAATCAGTATCAGCTGCAGAGCTTCCCATTTCAGATGAAATTCCAGTTTTTTAGGTATGGTAGTTGGCACTGTGGTCAGAAGCCTGTAAACAGTGAGTTTAAACCTAGACAGTACTTCAGAGAGCCTATAAGAAAGGAATGCTTGGAGTCATTAATCTTCAAAAGTCTGATTAATTTAGAAGAAAATCAAAAGTAGAAGTGACATTCCTAAAGTTTCATTTCAAGTGCTGATTCCAGCATTATCATGCATAAGCTTGAAATGCAATATTTATCACCAGTCTTAACTGGGAAAGACTCATAAAAACATTCGGATTCAGAACAGTGGCAAGACTCATAAAAAGATACTCAAAGAGAAAGACTGGGACAGAAGACAGTTTCCACCAGAGTCACAGTATAAAAAAAAGGGAGCAAACAAGACAAAACTCTGTTCAGTATTTATACTAGAAAACAAGAGATATAGCTGCTGTAACTCTAAACAAAAAAAAAAAAAAAAAAAAGACAAAACAACTAAAAATGAGTATGTAGGGCAGAATACAATGTGACCATTAAGACTGAAGTCTACATACTACAGAAATAACTCTAGTATAGTACAGCAGTGAAACAGCAAAATTGTGTGGGTCATGTTAAAACTGGCTTTTTCAGTCAGAGGACAAGAGGTAATCTGGTCAAAGTGAAAGTTTAAGGAACAATCTGTAAATCATTCCTGCCTTTGTGATCAAGTAGGGCTGCTCCTTCAGATGTGCTGGAGATGGGCTGCAGTGGGAAGTGAACCAGGGTATTCCTAAATAACCTTTCTTTTAAATAACTTTTATTTTAAATTTTTACTCGGGATACAATCACTTATCAAGATCCTGACATTGATCCCTGGACAGGCCACATTAAAAGAGTAAGACCCTAAGGCATGATGCTGAGAGGCATTTTTTAGCAGGTAATGCTGCTGAAACTCTGGTATCATGAGATCATTTCTTTACAGAAGCTCTTCTGAGCAGAACATACCAGAGTTTTTGGCTAGTCTATCACTGAATTTGGAAAGAATGCCTCCCCAGTCCACTGCCACCCCAGCAGTGGGGCTGGGTCAAGCATCTCCTTAACCTCCTCACCTAATTGCCACCCCAGTCCTTATCACACCACCACTGTGCCAGCACAAGAACTAATAAGGCTGCATGGAGAACTAACCAGGAAAGAAGTAACCCAGAAAAGATAAACAAAATAAATAAAAAATGAAAGCAGCAGAGGGGATGATTACAGCTGGATCAGAGGTTTAACTCGTTCTTAGCATGACAAATAAATGAGGTAATGCAGGAGCAGTAACACCTCAAGCCTGTAACTGCAGTTGAAAACTTCACTAAGAGAAAGCAATGCATAGGTTTTGGCATTAAGTATATTTTAAAATCAACTGTACAAAGATGCTTAATGGAATTCACATGCAAATATTCACTGCTGGACGCTGAGCACAATCAGACAACACTGTTAATACCCAAGGTTGGCGTAAGTGACTTGTCCCTTTGTTCCTTATCTTTCTCAGGCCTATTTCTGAGGGATATAAAAACACCACCACTAAATAGAAACTAAATCTACACAGTGATAAAACACAATTGAGCCGCACTTCTTTGGTCTTACCTAACATGGCTTTGAGAAGTCTGAACTGATGCAAATGCATCTATGCATATCAAACAGAGCAGGTGATGTCAGCAGTGCAGTTCCTCTTCCTCTGTAGAGACAATACCTTTCTTTACTCAAGAGAACAAAAGCAAACACTTTCTGTGGAATTTTTCCCCTCAGACTTTGAAAGGGCTTTGTTTATAAATCCCAACTCTTAGTGTTGTAAGACTTTTTCACGATTTATTTCAGCTTCTGCAAGTGATAAGTCTAACTCTTCTATCTTCTCTTAATAACCACACTTTAAGAGACTCAGATCTGTTTTAAGAAAGACTGTTTGCATGCTTTCCTTTTTTATGTCCAGCAGCACAAAACAGGGAATCCAGTGCTGCCACTGACTTAAAGTTTATTTCAGTCAAATTACTTTTCCCCTTGGTTATTTTGAAACATTGGAAAGCTGCAGTTATTCTTAGAGAATCACAGAATAATAGAGTGGTTTGGGCTGTGAGGTACCTTCCAGATCTCACTCCAACCCCCCTGCCATGGCTTGGGATGCCTTCCACTAAACCAGGTTGCTCAAGGCCTTATCCTGCCTGACCTTGAACACTTCCAGGGAGCACTCATCCACAATTTCTTTGGGCAACCTGGCTCACTGTCTCACCACTCCCACAGGTAAAGAATTTTGCCCTAATGTCCAGTCAAAACCTGCACTCTTTCAGTTGAAAGCCATTCCCCCTTGTCCTGTCAACACATGCCCTTGTACAAAGCTCCTCCCCAGCTCTCCTAAGCCCTCTTCAGGTACTGAAAGGCTGCTGTAATGTCTCACAGGAGCCTTCTCTTGTCCAGACTGAACAACTCTATTTCCTTTGCTTTACAGGCATATTTTAGCACCTAGTTTTTGTGCTGGCTCATCGTCTTCCTGGCTGCAGCATTTCACAACAATTTAAATACTGAGGTACTCCTGTTAAGCTCAAGAACTTCAGAATGTGAGAAAGTCAGCATTTTGTATAAGCTTACTCTTGGAATTACTGCAGTTTTTGTTTGACACCTTTTATTACCATCATCTTCTCTGGCAAGGAGAGGAGGTTTATTTGACTTCAGCAGCATCTTTTATTCTGGAGTGTCACTCTGTACAGGGGGATAAGACTACAGATATAAAGTAAGATATTTCTTACATGATGCAATTTTATACTGCTGCAGAAAATCCTCTATAATCCTTATATTCACACCAACACTCAGCAGGTCTGTTCTATGAAAGTGCTGCAGTTTTAGATGGGTTGCTCAGAAGTTACACTTGAAGGATTAGTAGATTGAGATGATACCTTGCCTTCACACCTAAGAAGCACACATAGTATGTATATGTAAAAGAAGGCTTTTATTTTAGTTTGGGCAAATGCTTATGACTACATCTCCACCACAGACTTTAAGAGACAAAATGCCTTATCAGTGTATATGCAGCTTAGTGAGAAATTTTTAAGCATCACATGAGGTAAAATGCTATTATCCCTGTCATGTTCTCAAAATATTTAACATCCCACAGCTGATCTGTCAGCCTGAATAACTCCAGATCACCTGAAAAACTTGTTAAGTACACTCATCCTAGACATCGTCAGTGCTCAAGCTTAGTCTATTTAAGGAGGAGTGGGGAAAAAGAAAAGACATATATGCCCGGTATTTTCCAGTTCCACAGACCTATGCACACATTTTCAGTTTTATACTGCCTTTGAGAACACATTTGCACTTTCAAAAGTACCATCTATTCTTAAAGAATAGCAGCACACATCACCTGTGAGAAAAATAAAAGGGAGTACCAAAGTTTTTTAAAAGCAGATGTTCAAAGTTAACACCTTCTGTCAGAAAGACACAAGTCGGACTGTCACTGCTAAGAAACCCAGGCCCAGAGCAGAGTTTACATGTGACCACAGAGCTGGCAGTACACAGTTCACTGTGTTCTTCAAGCCCAGACAGAATCCCCAGCCCTCTCCTGAAGCACAGGCAACTCTTACATCTAGATTAATGAAGTCCCTCCATCTGTGAAAGGGGAGAAAGCATAGATGTTTCAAGCCAGCTAAGGTGTAAAGCCAAGATCTCTGAGGGCACTGAATAATGCAAGAGAACAGGGGTCAATACTTTTTCTTCCTTTAACACTGAGCCTGTGAAGATGCCTTGACACCAACAGACAGCCTAGGAAATCTCCAAAACAGAACCTGCATAATCGTTCTGTAGAGGAAGATTAGTCACATCTCAAGTTTATTTCAAACATTGAAGAATTTGTTGTTTCCTCTAGATTTCATATTCAATAAATTCTTTACAACACTTTAAAACCCCAAGAAAACAAACAAAAAAACCTCAAAAAAAGCCATCAAACAAAAAACTACACATTTTTCTGTGGAACTCTCAAAACAATTACTGAAAATTGAATAGTAACTTAATAAACAAAAACCACACTTAGCTACATTTTCTCTCAACCCATCCAACAGAAGCATACGATCACCACCTCTGAGATCCAAATTTAGGTCTTTCTATGCATTTCAAATGCCCGTGAAAAGCTAAGGAATTTAACATCAAAAGACAGAAGTTCTCATTGACTGAAGTGTAAAGAGAAACAATGCCAACAAACCCCAAAATTCCTCAAAGTATAGTTCAAAGGTTAGGGTGCGACTTTAAGAGACAGACCTAGATTTCAGAAGTGAAGGAGAGCAGGAAGGGTTGTACACCTCTGAAAGCAAAATAAACTCATTATGCTCAGGTACGCAGTGATCCACAGTATTGACACAGCTGTGCTTATCTGCTGTCCCATAGCCATAGGCGCTAAACACTCGGTTACTGCAGTGCTACGTTCCTAAACCTCGAATCCTCCTCAGTCTCTGCTCTTGCTTCTGGTTCTCCCCATAAGTGACGGCAGGAAGGATAACCACCAAAACAACGGCATTCCTAATTTCTGCATCTTAACCGTAGGCGGAATTTGCGCTGCGCAATTACCTGCATCCTTAACCAGAGAGCTCATGATCCACAACAGCGAGAGCCGGCGTTTCCCCCACCCCTCCACGCCCGCAGTGTTTGACACTGTTTCACCTCTCGTGGCTTCGGTTGCAACACGCTCCAACTCCTTCCCCTGCAACCCAACACCCACGGCAAGGAGCGTGAGGTGGCACTGCCACAAGTTCAGCGGGAGGGGAAGGAAAAGCACAGGGAGCATGAGGTGGCACTGCCACAAATTCAGCGGGAGGGGAAGGAAAAGCGCAAACGAGGGAGGGCAGCGCTTCCCTCCGGCGGTCACAGAGCGGAGAGGCGCCGGTGCGGAGCAGCCCCGCGCTGAGGCTCCACACCGCGCTACCGGCGCCGGGCCTGCGGCAGCCCCTGCCCCACCTGGCACACACCTGTATGGCGGGGAAGGCGCCTTTCAGCAGGTAGAACATCCTGCGGTTGGAGAGGAGGTCGCCGGTGGTCAGCTGCTCCTCGGCCCCCTCCCGCGTCTTGCCCTTGGCCTTGGCGTTGAGGACGTTCCCCTCGCGGACCCGCTTCACCTCCTCGCCGCCCCTGACGGCGGCCAGCACGGACACGGCCAGCAGCTCCCGCAGGTCCACGGTGCCGCCGGGCGCAGAGCCGTGAGGCGTCTCGGGCCCGCCGGCCGCCGGCTCGCTCAGCATGAAGAAGGCGAAGCGGCCGGCCAGGAAGCCGGAGTAGAGGTGGTAGAGGACGCCCAGCCCCAGCAGGCAGAACACGGCCATGCCAAGCGGCGAGAGGCGGATGCCCATGGGGGCCATGGCCGCAGGGCGGGCGGGTAGCGGGCCCAGGCGGTCACCACAATGCCATGGCACGGCCGGGACGCTCGGCTCCCGCTGCTGCGGCGGCGCCGGGCCGGCTCCACGCTCGCGGCCGGGAGGCAGCGCCGTCTGTATCCGGGTCAGGCGGAGGCGGGGCCCGCTCTGCGCGCCCGGCACGACGCGCTGCCCACGGCCCTGCGCCGGCCCGGCTGCCGGGCGCAACCACGGCAGCGCTCGCCGTCCATCGCCCGCTGCTTCTCCCGAGCTCTGTGGTTTGCGGTGATTTTCTCCTCATCTCCCTCTAGGCAGCCGATGCGCCAGGAGCCCGCAGCGCCGGGGCCGAGGGAGCTGCTCCGCCCGCGGGGCAGCAGCCGGAGCCCGAGCCGGAGCCTAAGCCCGCTCGGCACGCTGAGGAGTTTTCTGATGGAAATCACTGTTGGCATAAATTGGCGCTAAATTTCTGAAGGTGCACTGTTAGCGGTGCTGAGCATCATTGCTGAGCAACTCTTGTTTTTGTCATACTGGTTTGGAAAGTTTAGGACTGTCTGCCTCCCCTGTTCCTCGAAGAATTCCTCTCATTCAGTAAAATGAAGCAAATCCAACTGTTTTCTCAGCCAAGTGATGTGATAAAGGCCTACCTGTCTTAATTTACACTTTTTCTTTGCACCTCTGTTGTTTTGGGGGAGTGTGAAACTTCATAGCCAGGACGGACATCTGGGATGGGAGCTAGGAAGAGTCTGTGATTTCTTTCTGTTCTTACTTCTGATTCCTTTTAGTAGTTTTAAGTAAATTACAAAAAAAAAGAACTATGTTAATTCAACATTGTTTGAATTAATTACATATTTTTTATTTGAGCAATGTTCTTGTTGATACACAGGCTGTAGAAACAGATCTTGGTAGTGACTATGGGAAGAAGTAATTACTAGGGATCATGCATTATAACTGTTTTCTTGGGCACTTTATCAAGTGTTAAACTTATATAATCAAGAATGTGAAAACTATAAAGACCAAAATTAAGACCAGACTTGCAAACTGAAGTTGCCATATAGTCTCCTCTGCATTTCCATTTTAATGGCATCTACATTTACATGGTTACATATACAGTGTCCTGCAGGGTTGCACCCTCTCTGAAGTGCAAGTGCATGTGCAGGGAGTGAAAGTTAAAGGATCATAGAATGGGAAAGTATTTCATTTGAATTCAGGAGCTGGGATTCAGGAGTTGAATTTTACTCCAACTATGCCGAGGTTAAACTTTATGTGCTATTAGGCAAAAACTAGAATGTCCATGTTTTCCAGCTTCCCGTTCCTTTTAAGATGGAACTTTTTGGTATTACTGTTTTTTTTTTTCTTTCTCTGCAATTGCTTCTCTGGCAGAATGGGAATTCGAAAGGATACACTGCTCACTTTCCTTAATATTGATTTCACAGTTCAACATTTCGTATAATAATTAATGCCAAGAAGCTATGCAGCAACACAGGGTTCATCTTAGACAGAGTAGACTTGTGTCAGTAATGAGCAAAATAGCCAGCAGCAGTGCTGGCTGATGCTATCAGTAACAGTTTGTGTGTGTTCAGTAAACAGGAACTTTAAACTCCACTATGGTGGAAGTAACCCAAAAGAAGGAAGAAAAGCTGCAACTTTATGAACTGGTTTCTTAATGGAAGGAAAGTTAAATACTAGGCTTTTTGTCCCACTGAAGTTTGCAAAGACCTTACAGAGGTGCAGAAAATTATTGGATTTACTACTTGGTACTTATATTTTTATGCCTGCAGTAAACATAGCAAATATTAACAGTAATGTAAGCTGTGAAGAGGATGGTGCACAGAGGGCTCTTTATTTCTGTGCTACTGTATGTACCATCTGTGCCAGGTTTTAGTAGAGCCTGTTCATTACTGAATGCAATCACATAACCAATAGACAATATGCTGTCAGCCTGCTTCTCTGTAGCAATCTTATTCTGTAATTACTAATATCATTTTTAAAGGTTGCAATCTGGCATCTTCCATGTTGTTTTCCCAAGATCTCTAAATCAGTTCCTCATGTTTATCTAGGGTGCTATTGACTTCACCTGGGCCAGAACACCACAGAGATCTTTGCAAAGTGCTCTTGGCAGATGGTATAAAGATAGTTTAGGCAAAGTTTCTTTATTGCTTCAACCTGTAAGATGAGTTTCCTGAGACAAGGCTGTAGGCACAAATTGACATCCGCTTGTGAGAAAAAAAATATGTGTTCATTATTAGCAAAAACAGATTTATCCCTTTACATTAGGGCTAAGGACAAATTCTAATGGAAATGTTCCTTTTGAAAATGGGGAGCGTGCCAGAGCACAGGGAGCTTGGTGTCTCTGACTCTTAGAGCCCGTGGCAAGAATGTGTAAACTGGTGAGCTCCCATCCTTGTCCAGGCTAGCAGTGTTTTGTCAGCAGTGCTTTACAGTGCAGCATATTGTCATGGCTGCTTTGCCAGCATTGTTGCTGACTCGTGGAAAAGCAGGCAATGCCCACATCTTCCACAGCAGCAGCCATGCAGGCAGGTAAACAGGGTCTGTCAGCAGCCACAGAAGTGCTGTGCAGCAGCAGGTTGTTATTTCTCTGTGACTGCCAGTTTAGGAAACCATTCATGGGCAGCCTTCCTGAGTGCTCAGTTTTTGTGTCTGCAGTTGCAGTTTGTCTGTGGAAAAGATGGGGAATCCCTCAGGCTCAGAGCTGAGTTTGGGCTGCAGCACATGAAAAAGATCTGCTGTGTCTGTGCCTCTGAAAGGCCGAGAGAGAGCAGATGGCTGTCGGATGGTACCAGAGCACCTGAGGGGGACCTGCTGTGCAAGTGCCAGCACCAGCTGCAGCCACTACATTTCCCTGTCAGTGCTGGGAAGGTAGTCCATGGCAGAGTCCCATACAAGGTCTTTCATAGTGAGGGATAGCTTTCCTTTGCATAGAGCATTTGGTTGGAGCAGTGTGTGTGTATAGGCAGCTATGAGTAGTTGTCGTTTGGTTTACGCAATCAGCTTCTTCCTTATTTCTCTCTCTTTTCTCATATTTTCTGTTCTTTTCTGGTTATTTTGTTTGTGATGCCACCTCATCCAATCCTGTTTGCAGCAGCAGTGGCAGTTATGGATAGCTCTTTCTTATTATCCTGTCTGACCATGCAGGGCTGAGAGCCTTGGGAGCATTGTGCAAAGACATACCAAGCCTAAGGGTATTATTAAAGGCTTTATTTAAATTAGTATGTAAAATAAAAGCAGAATGTTACAAAATGTATGCAGCATGAAGGTGGACCAAACAAGGCAAAAAAAGGTGGATGAATATCTCTATTTTAAAGTGCATCCCAATGAAGAGTTCCTAGGTACCTATAGTCCAGCTTTTCTCAAAGGCTTCCTCTCCATAGTGTGCTCCTTTGTCATGGATGCTTCCTTTTCCTTTGTGGAGAAAGCATGGCTCCAAGTGCACCTGAAGGCTGGGCTGCCATACAGCGGAATCTTGATTAGCTGGAAAGATGGACAGAGAGAAACTACTGAAATTCAACAAGGGCAAGTGTATTCCTGAGGAGGAATAACCCCAGGACAGGCTGGGGCTGACCTGCTGGAGAGCAGCTCTGCAGAGAACTAGGAGTCTTAGAAGATGGCAAGCTGACCATGAACCAGCAGTGCCCTTACAGCCAGGAGGACAAATAATATCCTAGGATAACTGTGGTCAGCAAGTCAACAGAGGTGATCCTCCCCCTCTACTGGGTCCTAGCGAAGCCACACCTGGAGTATTGTGTTCAGTTCTGGTCTCCAAAATTCAGGAAAGAAAGGAGCCACTGGAGAGGGTACATAGGAGGTCCACAATGATAGATTACAGATTTGGAGCATCTCTCAGATGAAGAGAGACTTCAGGACCTGGGCCTGTTTAGTCTAGAAAGGAGAAGACTGAGAGAGGATCTCATTAA
>VZTT01022497.1:28277-42887 GCA_013400855.1 Buphagus erythrorhynchus
TCCTTCTGCACTTCTTGTAGATGGGTGTCATGTTTGCTAACCTCCATTCACATGGGACATCCCCCTTCACTAAGACTACTGAAAAATTATTGAAAGAGGTTCAGTGAGCACTTCCACCTACCCCCTCAGTACACCTGCATGAATCCCATCCTGCCCCGTAGACTTTTGTGTGTCTAAGTGGTTTAGCAGGTCACACTATCTCCCCTTGGGCTATGGGGGCTTCATTCTGCTCCCCATCTCTGTCTTCCAGTTTACAGGGCTGGATACCCTAAGGATAACTAGTCTTTACTACTAAAGACTGAGGCAAAGAAGGTATTAAGCATCTCAGTCTGTTCCTTATCTTTTTTCACTATGTTTCCCCTTGCACAGAATAAAGATGGAAGTACTCCTTAGCCCTCCTTTTGTTGATGATGTGTTTTTAAAAACTTTTTTTTTTTGCTTTTTGTCATCTTTTACTGACTTAATAGATTTCATTCTAGTTAGGCTTTGGCCTTTCTAATTTTCTTCCTGCATAACTTCATGATACCCTTGTAGTCTTCCTGAGTGGCCTGCCCTTTCTTCCAATAGTGATAAAAAATGTTTATGTTTCACTGTTTTCTAGTATATGATTAGAGTACTTAATTTTCAAAGATGGACTTTTAATAATAATTTTGTATGACTTTATGTGGAAAAATTAGGATATTACAAGTGAGATTTAAGGACTATCGGGAAGACATAACTGAAACAATAATTGGTGTTTTGTCCTTTCAGTACTTTTTCTTACTGTTAGACTAGGCAGATGAAAAGGAACAATGGGAAGAAAGGAGAATGTTAGCTGAAGAATTATGAGTGTAAAATAGCAGTATGTTCTGTTCTCAAGTATTTCTGGGAAACTTTTTGTCTGTAGTTATGATTAGAATTGCCAACAAACGTTTTATTGAGACATTCTGAAGGAACATCCATTCGCTCAAAAATGCCATCCTTCTGCTTGTGTAAAATTGTTATTCATGTGTACTAGAATGCTGTTCTTTTGGTTTTTACTAGTATTGTGAAGGCAATACCTTGATCCCCATTTCTAAAAGAAAACTGTGAACTACCTGCATGTATCTTCATGTCAATTAAATATATGTAAACAATGGGGTTCTTGTTTGTCTTTGCTTCAGAAACTGTGGGCTGCCTTTCTTTGTCATTTTTTGAGTGTGAACACGTTGTTCCATGATAATTGTGAAAACAGTAGGCAAAGGATAGGAGTAGCACAAAATCAGGACCTCATTCCCCACAGAAGCAATAAAAAGTGCTCTCAGACAGGAGGCAATGTTCTCATGCTCATAAAAAAGCATATTTTTGTACTCAAAATATTCTGTTAAGCAGAGTAGAACTGCATGCACCAATTGCATCAGTCAAGTGGATGTTTTTTCCCAAGTACCTTTGATGTTAATCATAATATTATTCCAAAATAACTATATTTTGTTTCAACATTGCAGCCTGGCATTTTATCTTTATATGTAATTATGACCCTCACAAAATATTCTAGACCAGTAATATGGATTTCTATTATGAATATTCTCCTGAGCAGTAAGAATAACAGTAATTTTTTAAAGAGACTAAAATTTGATGTCATAAACAATTTTTCCTGATTAGTCAAAGAAAATACTTTTGATTGATAACTGTGTTTTAACATTGAAGAGATTGAAAAGTCTATTTAAAATTATTTTTGTCCTCATAAAAATGTATTCCTTATTTTGCTATTGTCCTGGTTTTCTGCAATTGGCCCATATTAATCTTACTTTTACTCCTAAGAATAATTGCAAACAAAATTTTGCCAGTTTTCTGTTAATGACAGTGTTTCTCTGGAATAAAATTAATGTTTTCCAGGGCACTTAGACTCAAGCACATTGAATCCAATACAGTAAGGATTTCCCTTTTAAATCTCACCTGTTTTTTCCTGTTTTTCTGCAAGTGAATGAGCAAGACACTTATTTGAGAGTAAAAAATCTTTATGTGAACACCTCTGTTAAAACTCTCCGCATCTTATGGTAAACCTTTCTTCACTGTGTAGTCTCAGGGTGACCATGAACATGTTTAATTCAGAGTTCCGATTTTAAAATGTTGCCAGTTCACTGTGAAGGCCTCTTGTTATTGCTCTTCAGTCACACTGTGCAAATGTCAAGTTTTGAAGCGAACTAACAGCCAGAGAAGAATGAAATGTGTGTTGTAGTTTCAGAAGGAGAGAGACTAGTTTTCATGGAGCTGATGTGGCTCACATTCCCATACAAGTTCGCTGTGATCAGTTAGCACATACTGGGCAAGTCTCCAACCAGCCAGATTCTTGCATTAACATCAGAGACAAGGAGTGTTGTTGAAAGTCACACAAAAGTGTTAGGGTGTGCTAGAACTGAGTACAACCAAATATGTGGGTCCAGGCTCTAGATGTAGCTGGAAAATCTGAACAAGAAGAGAGGGAGACAGATGGACACTGCTGTTCAAATGTTAAAAGTGCATTATGTACCATATTCATGTTTGAAAAAGAACCTATCAGCTGGAATCAATATGTGTTTTTGGGTGGTTTTTTTTTGCTTATCATGTACATTAGACCAGTGTTACTCACAGACCCTGTTCAACTCTCTTCCTTATGACTTGCAAGTAGGGGCTGCAGAACTGGACTCTCAATACATACCTTGCAACATAACCTTGAACATTTGGATACTAATGACAAAGAGGTAGGGGAAAAGCTATTTTTAAAGCAGGACTCTAAAGGAATAATTAGTTAAAATAGGTCATGTTATTCTTTCATTTATCTTTATCAGTGTCTTTCCACACCATAAGAGATAACCTTAAAGGATGAGCCAGCAGAATCAGAAGGAAATGGAGGATATGCTTGGTTTCTAATCTTTGCTTAAGCACAAAATATTTGGAGATATATGGCTATGAATGCTGTCTTCCAAACAGTTCAAATAGTACCTTACTGAACATGACTGCAGTACTACTGCTGTACAAATACAATCTCCCATAGAGTTTATGTCTCTTCCTCTGTAGTCTAAGTAATATATTATTTCCAGAAACTTTTAATTTCTTGCTGGTGCATTTTAAGACATTTTCTGAAGTTGCAGGTTACTTTCTTACTGTTGATACCTAATTTCAGGACATTAAAACTCTTAGGTTGCAAACATAGCAGTCTGCCAAAGTACTTGTGTATCTGGTGCTGTATTTCTGGTATGATTGCTGTCCTGATCACAGCGACAGTATTCAGACTCTGTGGGCTGATTGCTCCTGGAGCTGTTGCTCTGTAGTGCACAGCACTAAATTGGCATTTACGTACCCCAAAAGGCAAATAGAAGGTTAAACTGGAATGTCATCATCGTATTAAGTTCCCAGGGAGGAAACAGTGAACTTAGTAGAATCAGACTGTCTGCTGTTGCTAAGATACTGGCATATGAACAAAACTTCATGGTCAAAAAAACAAGGCTAACACATGTGAAAGAATCAGCCCTAGGCGCTCAATCTCTTCCCGCTGTAGAAAGCTATCATCCATCAGCATAATCACCAGAGGGCTACATGCAGTCTTAACAAGCACTTTAACATACTGGTGATGGATCTCAACAGAGGTGAATTTGTCCAGGAAGTGTTTGAAGCAAATGTCCATGTGTAAATTTGTCACACTACATTGCCTGAGCCAAAACTGCTTGACTGGTGCTCCAGGGGTCTCTCTCTCTATGTATGTATATATGTATGTATTACACAGGCAATCACCGATGCCTTCATGTGTTGTGTATTTTAGATTTGTTCCACAGGGCAGGCAAGAGATGCTGGGGCAAGTTGGGGTCCAAAGTGCTGACTGAAAAGCCTTTATCTTGTAGCATTCAGAATTCTCCAAGATTCTTAATAATTAAATGTTTGTAGTTATAAGGCTACAAATAGCACAGTTCATCAAAGAAAGATTCAATAATCTGTGGAGTGAGAGACCCTACTAAGCTGTCTCTGCAATACAAGCAAAGACAATAATGGATCTTGTTCAAGCAAACACATGATTAAACCTGACAGTGCACATTAAACATTTGATGTGGGCAACAGTCAATACTAATGGAGGCTGTTAGTGGCAATGTCCTGTGAAACATCTCGTAGATGAGGTGGTTTGGAAACAGTGAAAAGATAGGTACATTAACAACCAGGTACTGTGATGAATTCTAAAACCCTCCACAAGCAGCAGAAGGTTTAGCAAAAAGAAAAGAATCACAGTGTGTGAATTAGTAGGATTTCAGCTAAAGACAGTCGCTAAAATGACTGACGAGGTAAACTTGTTTGTTTTTGGTTTTTTTTGTTACCATGGTTCAATAAATTTGCTTCTTTCTCATGCTATGTATCTTTTGCATGTTGCTAATGGTGTATGTAAGAGCCTTACTAAATGGGAAATTGAATTTCCAGAGAAATCCAGTTGTATAAATAAGTCTGTGCTGAATAACTGGAAGTCACACCAGAAAATAAACTTAAGGAAAAGAAGATAAAACATTCTAACATTCTTTGAAATATAGCCTGAATATTCTAACATTCTGTGAAAGAAGGTCTGAGCATTCTAATATTCCATAAATGAACATTGTGTGGTATATTTGACACACCTGAAAGCCTACTGATAGGACAAGAAGTAATGGGCACAAACTAGAACACACAATATTCCAACTGCACACAAGAAAACAATTTTTTTTACTCTAAGGGTGGTGAAATTCTGGCAGAGGTTACTCAAAGGACTGATTGAGTCTCCATCCTTGCATACCGAGTATACAATTAATGAAGTCTGGATGACAGTATATTATCAGTGAGAGATATCATAAGATATCCACGAGGGGATATTTTTTATATTTTGTTATTGCTGAGAATTCTAACTGTTGGTGAAGTATCATTGAAACACAGATGTCTCTCTGCATATCCCTTGCCGTGGGCACCTTGTAAATTTAGCATCACTCTAGAATGTTACGTAGGTAATATTGCCATCTGGACATTTTGGAGAGGCTTACTTCTGAGAAAAGAGTTATTTCACTCCTCAGAAAACAATTCTTGTTTGTGGAGGCTCAGCTCAGCAGCTCTGCTGAGATGAAGGAGGCTCCTAGCTCAGTAGCTGATGTCTCAAAGCTCTAAATGCAGGCTGCAGAATCAGGTATATCTCAAAGCACTCACTATGCTCAGTCCTTGAGCCCTTGTCTACAAATTTTTATTATTTAATTTTTTTTTTAAGATCGTAATGAAATTATGTGATCCCAAGGTTCATGGTCAAGGTTCAACTGCATTAAAGTCATCTATTTAGACCTGCATTTTAGTGGTGTTTAAGTCATGCTTTGCATGCTATTCAGCTCCTTGGAGTCACTAGGTTTTTCCTGTTCTCAGAATAAATAAAAGGAGGTGGGAATAACATTTGTGTTATGCACTTTTAAATGATTATTTAAAATTAAATAATGCTTATGTTCCAAATTATCCTGGTAAATATGTGGAATAATTTCTTTGGGACTAATGAAATTAAAATTTAAGTGATATTAGAATCTAACACAGGAAGTATTTAGAAAATATTTAGAAATATTGGAATAATTATTTAAAATAAAAAGGAATCAAATGTTAGTTTTCTTTCACTGTTACTAAAATGGTATTTAAATCAACATTAGCTAAAGTTAGAAAAACAATCCCATTCTGGATGAGTGGTTGCGTTGCTTGCAAGCTGCTTCAGAGGAAGCCATTATAAATAAATTCATTTGAAAGTCACTTGTTTCCATGTTCTAGTTCCATCTTCCTCTTTCAATTGCGTTAGTTAAAATTCTCCATGAAATTAAAATGTGATGTTAAAGTGAGGACTAGCAGTGCTTGCTAGAATATATTTATTTCCTATTACACTGCCTTAAACCTAGAATAATTATAGCAGTGAAATTACTTGAGATTTATGCCACCTTCAGTCAGAGTGCACTGAGTTTAGAAAGTGTGATTTTGATGTCATGTAAAACTTTCTCGTTTGTATTAGGAGATGCTGATGTGTCTCATGCAGAGAAAACCCAACTCTGGCAGGACTATACTGTTACAGAAAGTAATTTCTGTTTAATGTGTTTTTGAGACTTAGTGTAGTCTTGTTGAAATATTTTCTACTTAGAGACTCTTGCTGTAATTCTTGTTGTGTGTGGTTCAGACAAGTCTCTAATTTTTTGTCTTTCCAAAGCAACTGCAAAGCAGATCATTAGGAGGGGGATCCCATGTGCTAAGGGGAAGCGGTTTGGGATAGGGCTCTGCCAGCACTGCCCCTAATAGCAGATGAAAATTGTGGTGGGAGAGCTGAAGGATGAGAAAAGCACACACAAGAGCATACCGACATCTGGGTAGATATTAGAAAGGGAATGGGAAGAACTGGAATGAAAGCTACTATTTGGTTATGTTGCTTGAGTCATGACTGATTGCAGCTGTAAGGAGTGCTTTTCTTTGGTATTTTTCACACATCTCCCCAATTGCCTGGCATTAATCCTTGGGCCATCATTGCTTTGTGGGAATGGAAGACTGTTTCAGGGACAAATAGCACTTATTTTCTTTATCCTAATGCCAAGCATTTTGGGCATAGCAAGAGACAGGGCTGAGAGCTTCATAGATTATTGGGGAAATTAAGCATATATTTTATAACAGGCAAGAATCTTGAACCCAGTTTTCTAGAAAGAGTGGCTGTGGATTTTTAAAAAAATGCAGGAACATGCCTATATTCACCCTGCTGCCTCATTTCAAGCACCTCCTGATGCATCTTAAGTTTTGAGGAGCTATGCAAAATCCATATACATTTTTCAAGGTGAGACAGCTTGTGTAGGATTCATCCCACCTACCTTTGTAAATCCCAGTAATTAGGTTCTATCATAGTCAGCGGAAGCAGAGTAAAACCACTAGATTGCATTTTTCTGCTCATAAACTAAAGTGAATTGTTCTCTCAAGCAAATTGTTTTTCTCTATTGAGCAGACAGGTAACAGAGGACTAGCTATCTCTTATATGGCTAATGTCAGTTGAAAAGTACTCTGATCACATTATACCATATCCCTAAGGAAAAATGTACCCAGCCACTGCCTCAGTACCTTTCCTTCACAATATTAAGCACGAAGTATTTAAACTGTGAGGAATACTGCATCAGCCAGAGCTTTGAAGCAAAGCTTTGAGGTAAACCACCTCTTTTAGGAAGGAGCTGGCCAAAGGCTTCTTAGTCTCCACTGAATTTTAGGACACGAAGTCGAAACTACAGCAAATGCACTCCCATTTGCTTGATGAAGCATTCTAACTGTAAATGTATAAAAATAAATTTTCCCTTCCTCAGTAGATTTTTGCAAATGGGGTCCATTTCCTTCAGTTTTGCTTTCTTTTTTGTACACCTCTAACCCCCAAAGAAGGAGCAAAACTAAACTAAACTCAGGCTTATCTGGGCTAACATGACTGGAAACCTGGGGGCCCTTTCTCTCATGAAGCCATAGAAGTCACTGCTGAAGTGCTAGCCCCTGGCCATGCCCCTGACCCCAGCCTCCCCTCTTGCTGCCTTTCTTGCAGCAGACCTGCTCCCCCTGCCCTGCTGTGCCTGCTGGCTGCCCCACAGCCCAAGGCAGAGACAGCACAGCAGCAAACAGGCATCATTTGCATCCCAGATGAGAAGAAGAGAGTAAGATTTTTGGGCACAGCTAGCACACATACCTGAGAATATTTTTCCTATTAATATGTTCACTTACATGCTATTTAGAAGATGTTTCTGACTTGTGTCTAGTGATCTGGCATGTCTGGTAGCTGTGGAAAATGACAACACTATAACTGGCTTCAGTATAATATCTTAGTTCCTGAGTTCAGCAGAGAAACCAAGGCCACAAGGATTTTCCTCACAAAGTCTGTCAAGATTAAAAACAGAATACTCAGTCAAAATGGTGTAGCCAATGTATTTATTTGTTTTTTAGGTGCTTGGTGTCTGAAGAACATATGTGAATCCTTTCTATCTATGGCCATTGCGAATAATTATTTTATTGATTCTCAGATCAGTATTTTCCTTGCTCGAAGACAGGGAGAACCTGCATAGATAAAGTTCATGCAAAGGGAATTAAAAAAACCTGAGTTTGAGATTGCTGTAAGCTCATATTTTCCTCATTATTCGCTGTTAACATTTTCTGTCCTATTGTATGTGAAACCTCTGTCTCCCTGCAGAGGGAGTTCATAGTGTGAAAACAGCGAGCTCATTTTTAGCAACTGAAAAAAGAATTGTCAGTAAATAGAACTTGGAGAATCATAAACAGATATTTGAGCATTTAACTGTTAGTAGAATTCCTTTCTGTGTAGAAATATGTGTTTAAGCGTATACTTCTGTCTGTATGACCTTGTGCCTGAGATCACAAGTAACCTCTCACAGCATGCAGTTATTAAATAACTCTTAAATTCTTAAATTATGGAATCAATCATAGAATCAATCACAGAATCATAGAATAATAGAATGGCTTGGCTTGATATGGACTTTCAAGGTCATCCAGTTCCACCTCCCCTTCCACAGGCAGGGACACCTTCCATTAGACCAGGTTGCTCAGAGCCCCATCCAACCTGACCTTGAACACTCCCAGGTTTGGGGCATCCACAACTTCTCTGGGCAACCTCTCTAGTGTCTCACCACTGTCACAGTAAAGAATTTTTTCCTAATATCTAATCTAAACCTCTACTCTTTCAATTTAGAGACGTTGTTTTTATAATTTAGTAAAAAAAACTCCCAAAATCTGCAACTTAAGTGCACATAGTTCTATTCCAACAATGGAGCTACTATAGAGCAATGGGTGGATCAAGGCATTTCACATGCTCAAATACCTGTACAGAAAGTAACTTGACACTTAGGAACAAATGCAGTAGAAAACACAAGGGCAATCTTCTTCCAGGACTTCCTTTTGCCACCACAGCAGAGATTTTGATCTCCTTGTGAAACCTGATAGAATTTCCTTAGTGGTTCCTAGAGTTCTTCCTAAAGAAGATCACAGACTTTGAGCTGCTTTGTCTCACATGATGATGTCTTTAACATATTTCTGAACTGGTTCATTCTTGGAGGATATGGTCACCACCAGCCTGAAGAGGCTGCACTGCCACACGCTGCATACAGCTGGTTGCAGATGAAGTTTCTGATTTCACTCAGTACCTTATCCATGCAGCTGGAACTCATGCTGACAGTCCATGATGGAGTTCTGGTGGTTTTGACAGAGGAAAAACAGGAGGCTCAGCTGCTTCCATCAGGTCGAGCATAAATTGGAGTAAACATCAGGAATCTCAATAAAGTTAACAGTATATCAACTTGAAATTTGAGATGGAGGGAAAAAAATAGTGGGAGTAAAAATTGATGGGAAAGCCCCATAACTTCAGCTCATGCAGTGTCTTGCTGAATGCAGAAGTGATTATCAGTTTCATCCTGAAAATAAATACCTAAACTGGCAGGTTTAGACAAACCAGAAACCTTTTCTTTTAGCCAGAAACTGAAGGTTATGAAAAATTTCCCTCAAAGCTTGGCTGAAACCTCCCAAAATTTTTTGCTGACCACAAGAAAAACATAAATAAACAAACCCAAGTTTTGAGTGAAGCAGATTCTACAAATGAAAGGGCTAATTGACTCCCAAATCTGGTAAATGGATGGAAACTTTTCAGTTAAGTCTTCTGGTGAGACTAGGCTTAGGCAAGTCACGAGGGTAGTGCCTTCTCCTTGAACTGCACTGGCTCCAGCTGTGCAATAACACATGCCAAGGAAGAGGCATAAGGCCTCAGGGCTCCTTGCAGGATGAGAATGGAAGCAATAAAACATAGAGCCAAATATATATTGCATTTGCAAGATAGGAAGATAAGGGAAGAGTCTTATTTTCAGCACCATCCAGCAGATTGACTTCCTCCCTGGGTAACAGGGACAACATAAGTCTCAGCTCTTTACCAGAAAACTTGGGAGGCTACAAAGCAGCATCTTGCTTCTCAGTTTTAAGCAGTTACTTGATCACCATTTAATTTTCTGAGGTGGTTGCCAAATTCCCTTTGAGGGACTAAATTAGGGACTATTTAGGGAGTTTTCTCCCTGGGTATAGCTTTTATTAAAGAAACATGCATGACTAATTACAAAGTAATAAAAGATGGAAACTGAAATTCATGAAGAAGCTGAAAAAATCGTCTTTCAGTATTTCTTTTGACACAGTAAGTCCTGGGTAAGCAAACGTAAAATGAGCTTATGTCATCCTGAATAGAAGCATTTAGTGCATTGATGTTGATTATCATGTGTTCTTTTGCCTCAAGCTTTCCTGTTTGCACTGCATTTTTGCAGAAAGCCCCTGTGTGTTTGTTAGCTGGGCAATGCTGAGAGCTGCAGGCAGAGAATCAGCCTGAGATAGAGCTCTTCTCTGATGAATGGGCTTTTGTAAGCATCTGCTTTCTGCGTTGATGTCCCACAGAATGTCAAGGCAAGGTGACACAACAGCTTTGCTTTTGCCTTTGAGCTAGTGTCCGGGACCCAGCACGTGTGAATATTACCTAGACTGAACAGGTCAACATTTCTGCTCTTGAGGCAAAGTGGAAGCCTTGCTATACAGGGATATCAGAGGTGTTTTGGAGACACAGAGATTCATAGCAATATTACTGCCATTTCTGCTGCTGTCTAGAAAATAATGTCTCAGGACCCCTCCATGATGACTTCTATCCCAGTTTGTATGCAGAGTAGTCCAAAACTGGTTTGATTCTTGAAAGAGAAAATAGATGTGAAGAAGCTGAAAGCAGGTGGCACTGGAAATGGAGAGGCAGCCATGGGCACTGCGCTGCTGTACCAGTGTTGAACACTGGTGACGTAGGGCTCAGCCCTCTGGGGCTACCTGGTGTTTGCTCAGGGCTTTAGCAGGTTTCAGTAAAGGTTTTACTCTTAATGCTTCCTGTGCCAATTAACTTAAAAGTTGGCTCTGCTACCTTAACAAAGGCTGCATCTGCTTGAAACAGCTACAGTGTCGCTCAGCCTGGAATGAGCATACAGGAGTCAGAAACCAGATAAGGCTGAGCCTGATTGAAGAAATTGAGACTAAGATGGGAAGATTGAAAGGTGGGACCAGGAATGGATAGGATAAGAAATCTGATGCAGAGGAGAACAGACCAAAATGAGCAGTGAAGAGATGCTCTCTGCCTTGGTGTGATGCAGTAAATGTGCTGTGCATGCTGAGCAATGCAGAAAACATGAAGTAATTCCTCTGTCAGTGATCATTGCTCATCCGAGGCACAGAGTGCACTCGTGCCCTGTGGAAAGAGCTGTATGTAACCATGTAATGAGAGACAATGTCATCAAAAGTGCACAGAAAGAGACTTCAGGAAAGCTGCACAAGGAATCTTAATCAGCTTTTCTTGACTTTGAAGAAGAATTGCCATCCACTTTATCCATTTTCACACATTTTTTTGTCCATTATAAGGTCCTGTAGATTATCAAGTGAAAATATGCTGTATGTTTTTGGATGCAAATGGAAAAACCTATGTCAGGAAGGATTTCTACATCTTTCATAGCACAGCATGAGAAAATAGCTGTACAAGATTTTTGTGTCATTTTTTTCCTGGAAGAGTTCCATATTGGTACCCGCTAGAGGCAGAAAGTCAGAAAAAGTGGCTTATTGAATGGTAATAATGTAAGGAAATTTACTTGGCGAATAAAAGCCTATATGCCTAGAAGTTGAAACTTTTTTCCTCTGATGGCTTGTTGGAGGGCTTTTTGTGCTTTTTAATTGGAAGAAGGTGAATTCTTTATCTTTTCACCTCCTAAAATGTATATTGTAGTAGACAGGATAGCATCTGCCTTTCTCGTACAACTTTTTTTTCTTAACACACTGAATTAAATTTGCTGATCGATAACTCGCTGAGTTCAATAGCTACCTTTGATCTTTATCCTTTGGCTGAGGTGCTAAATGCAAACTCCTTTTACTGATATAAGCACAATCAATGCACTATCTACTCTCTGATAGCCTATGCTATCTAGTCTTAGTCTGTGTGAGAGTAAAGCCTGATCTACTATTACACATAATGTAATATCAGCTTTATGAAGAGATGTGACATTTAAATGAAAAATGAGACTGAACGTTTTTCAATAGCTTGTAGAAAAGTGCAGTACATATAATAAAAAACAGAGAATTACCCCCTGAATTTCTAAAACTTTCCTGACAGGCAATGTCAAATAAAACTTCTGGCCTTCATCCACAAATATTGTCTATGTGAGAATTCAGCTGAATCTGTTGGCATATGGAAGTCAATAAAACATGATATTACCATTCATTACGTTGCTAATTTGCTTTTCAGAATTTTGTGAAAGATCCTCCCCAGAAGAGCCTCACTAGAAGACAGGATGGAAAATAGGGCAAGTTTGCTTGAACAGTTGCAATGCTCAATACCTGCATCAAATTGTTATGAGATAATAAAAGTATATTTCATCTTCTTAGAAAATGTCTATGGACTGACTTATTAACTTCAAGTCCTTTCAGAGTCTTGTCTTCCTCAGAAGGACAAGTGTGAGTGACAACACACACAGGCAATTAAAGAACAGAGAACAGAGATACTGCATAGAGGCAGCCTCCAATAATCAATTTATATCCTGTAACTTTTCCCTTTTCTCTGTGTTCCTGATGATCTTGGTGGCCCTTAAATCCCCATCCAGTTCTCTTATGGTTTCCCATGCCAAAATTCCAGTAGTCACTATATGACTTTTCTTCTAAGATTTCTTGAAAGCTAATTTCTTCTGTGATACATGCTAAGCAATCAACACTGCCGTTCTGCTGTCGGTGGTTTTGGGGTGTAGAAGCATGGTCATCTTGGTTTGTAGCTCTGTAAGGAACTGAGTTTTCAGTTTCATAGATTAATTTATTAAAAAAAAAAAAGAAAATGAAAAAAGAAACCACAGCTTTCTAAATGTTCTAAACAAAGACAAAACAAAACTCAGTTTCTGTCTGAAAAAGGATTTTCAGGTTATTCCAGGAGGACAATGAAGAAAGGGGTTTTTGTTCCCTGAAATTATCTTGATGTCTAAGAAAAAAAAATAAAGAAAGTATTTCAGAGTGAAAAGAAAAGTGGGAAAAATGCAAAATGACAGACTGGCACATTTTAACTTGTTTTGGAGTTGTATTTCAGTTCTAGGGAGGTCAAGCCAATCTGATAAATTCAAAATAAACTGTTCAAAATCAGTCTTTCCATATGCTTTCCAGTGTGAAAAGTGCTCTATGGAAAATTTGAGTCAGCTGGATTTCATTGGTGCATTTTCTGTTATCCATCATTTATCTCGTGTTTCTATTGTTATCTCTTTGAAGCAGAGCTCTCTATACATGGTTAGCAGACAGAAAGATGGGGTATTGTTCTCATACTGAGGCTTGTGTGCCTACCTAAAAAGAAACAAAGGGCTGGGATTTCCAACCCAGTGTTAGAAATGCCCTATTTATGGTCCTAATTTTTACTGTGTTCGTTTTAGCTTGCTAAGGCAGTACAATTTCCCATGCTGCATTACTGAATTTGTCATCGCTCCCAGCCAGCCCCAAGTGAGAGGCAACAGTTCTTCCTCCCAGTCATATCACTGCATAAATTTCCAAGCATCCAAAAAACAATCTCTGGTCACCAGTTTTTCACCTATGCCACCAGGGGAAGCAAGAAGCCAAGAAACACACAAGAATATGAACAGCATGGACAGTGATCTCTTCAGCAAAGGCACTCAATTTACTTCTTATTACAGTAACAACCTTTTCCTTCTCATATATTAATTATCAGACTCACTCCTACCTCCTCTTGTTTGCCTGATTATTCTGGTCCTGTACATCTCCTTGCCCATCTGGAGGTGGATTGCCAGTCCCAGTTACCCTTCACTTTGTGTAGTCACTTACAAGGTGATACATGTCCCTGAGCTCTGCTCAGAATATAATGGTACAGGCGCAGTAGACAAGGGTGGATTGCATTTCACATCTGTTGTCCAGATGTCTTGCAATTCTCATTGTCCCTTCGGAGACACTAAGGTCAGATGTGATAAAGACATCCATGGCTTTGCCTGTAGTGCTGGTGAGGAAGCCCCATCTCATTTGTCACACATTAAATTCCCTGTCCAATTTCTGCACTCACAGTATGCTGTCAACGAGTGTCCTTTCCTTAGTGGTGGTGAAAAGCTGCTACTCACACAGGGTGATAAAGTCATGTATGCCTGGGACCATGACTGGGCTGCTCACAAATTGTCTACATGCAAAAAACTGCTCCAGTTTTGCTAGCCTGTAGCTTAGCACACACCTCTGTACTCATCTTGTGTACAAGGCTGTCTCAAGATAAACAGTGTCAGGATATGCTTAGTCCTGCAGAAAAAGCCCAGGGAGACACACTATTTATGCTGCATCTCTGCCTTCCAGTTCTTTCACTGTTGAAAATATTTCCAGTGAGAGACAAACTGGTGAAAAGATAAATTGTTGCACCTATGGGTGTCCCAGAAGGATTTTTTTTCCACTCTGAGAAAGCTCCTCTGCTCCAGGTTGTATGTGTAATTACATACTTTTCAGAGTGGGGAATGCACCATGGCTTTCCTATTTCAACCCAGCAGAAGTCACCCTCTCCTCATTTTTTTTTCCTGTGGGGACAATTAATATTTAATTAAGTGTATCCAA
>VZTT01022497.1:42917-67512 GCA_013400855.1 Buphagus erythrorhynchus
GAAATTAAGAGAAACCTGTTTCAGATGGTCGAAACTGCTGACAAAACTACTTTTGTGAGAGGTGAATAAGCCAAGTTCATGTTCCATTTCTGAGTCACACAGAGGGAATTTGAATGGATGGAAGAAGAGCAGAGTAACTGTAGGAGATTGTATATTAACAGGTAAACTTCAGATGTTGTGTCAAAGTAGATTTTGATTAACTAAAGCCTTTCTCAGTAGTGATTAATGACATCTGTTCAGGAAAAAGAAAAAGAAAAATGAAAAACAATAGTATTTGTTGGGGGATAAAAAGTGAAAGCCTTGTGTTTGAAAGAACTTTTTTCCTTCTTTCAAGGTTTATGTGACATTGGCTACCTTAGGCACTGAAATTTTGGAAAATAAATCAACATATTGTAAGTGGGAGGTAGAAGAACATTTTTCTGCTTCAGAATCCCCTAGGGAATATTTGAGTTCAAATTGCTTCAGTAAAAAAGCAAGGTAACTGATATTTAATTAAATGTAAAACCTACATGACAAATAATCTTCCAAGCCTGATCTGGAAAGGCCAGTTATCCCAATCAAAATAGACCATATAGGTGTGCAGGACTTTGAGAATGGTATTAGCTCAAGGCAATTCAAAATTGTTAATTTGATTCTTGTCAGGAAAATTAAAAATGTGCAATTTTTAAAAAAATTGAACAAATGAGGTGGTGGTCAAAGTTTAATTAGAAATTATGTACCTACTCAGTTTTTGATGACAATAACCAAAATGTTGTAGACTAGGGGAAAAAAAAAAGAAAAAAAAAAAAAGAGCTGAGAAACTTCAGAAAATTTGACATAAGTAGAACAGTTTTACTGAATACACATTTACTTTCAGTCCTAACCGGAGACTCCATCACTCATCCTGGAGTGAATCAGTGTGTCAGCATAAAGGAAGCAAACCTAAGGGGATGGAGATGTTAGGAATCATCCCCCCCATGTTAAAAAACATATGCCCTTGCTGCATTAACAGTGTTATTCCATGGAAATAACAGTCAACCCTTTCTTAAAAAGAACTGGCTTTGAGTTTGGATGTATGTCCTGGTATTGCCTGGAACAGAGTTCATTTTCTTCTTAGTAGCTGATACAGTGCTGTGTGTTTTGGGTTTAGTATAAGAATAATGTTGATAACATGCTGATGTTTTGGCTGTTCCTAAGTGGTGGTTACCCTAAGACAAGGAATTATCAGTGATTTGTTGATGAAGATTTGCACAAGAATCCAGGAGGGATTGATCCTGTCCAGGATGGCCAGGACAGCTGACCTGATCTGGCCACAAGTGTATCTCATACCACAGAAGGTCATGCTCAGTGTGTAAACTGGGGGAGTTGCCTGGAAGGTGAATGATCTCTGTGAAGGGATGATCTGGCCATTGATCAGCAGGTGATGAGCAACTGTGTTGGGCGCTCCTTGTTTCTCTTGGATTCTGTCATTTTCACCCTCTCTTTATACTTTCTATTACTGTATTGTACTATTATTGTTATTATTATGAGCATATTTGTTATTATATTTTGTTTCAATTATTAGACTGTTCTTATCTCAGCCCACGAGGTTTATCTTTTCTTTCTGATTCTCCCCCCACTGCCATCAGGGGTGGGAGGCAGTGGGGGATCAGCTGCGTGGTACTTTGTTGCTGGCTGGGATTAAATCACAAAAATGTATGACCAAACAACTAAAGTAACTTTGACAATTTTTCTTTTGTTCTAGGATTTTACCCTTTAATAATGATGGGAACACAGTAATCATAACAGTGATGACAATGGGTGCCCAGGAAGGAGGTGGAACAGGACATGCTCATATGACTTTTCACCTACTACTCTTCCTGCATCAAAGCTTTTTGAGCTCAGGGAATTTCCTGGGAATTCCAGGATTCTTCTATTTAATAATTGGCAATGGTTGTCTTCAAATTTGTGTCCAGGCTCTACTTATATCCACAGAAACCTCTCCACCTTAGGGGTGCCACATGCCTGCTACACACTGATGGACAAATAACTTTCTTTTGATAATTTCAAACCTGGTCTTCAATAGTTTCCTTTAAGACCTGTAAAAATTGTACCTGGCTTCTGCCCTATTGCAAGAAATTTTGGGGGGAAGGGTGGTCACAAAAGTAGGGCTTTTGTTTGTAATATTTCCCTTTTTTTCGTCTGGAATTAATTTCTTCCACAATGATTCTTTCACTCTGACTAGGAGTTATTTCAGAATACTATATAATTTTTTTGCCATTGAACTTGACCTGATTTCTTCCAAACCTCATTTGGCAGAAGAAAAAGGGGCATGCTACATAATTCATTAGATACCAGAAGTACATTAAAAATGTATATAACAAGAACTAATCCCACCAGGAAATCAAATAACAGCTTATTTCCTCAAAGCAGTCTTGATGGTCCAGGCCTATATTTAAATATTTGAGACTTTCTTTATATTAATTGGGGAAAAAATGGTTCATCATGCTGCTTATGCTCAAAAAAGCTCCCCAAATAAAACAAAATACAAACCAAAACCAAACAAACTCAAACCACCAAAATAAAACAAACACAAAAACAACAAATCAAAAAACCCAAAACCCTGTGACAAGTTCAGCTGAACAGTAGGAACTTAATGAACCCATATAAACAGTGCTGTGCTCAAACTCAGAATACATCACGCAGCGATCTTAAGAAAGAACTAGTTTGTTGAATTATTTAGTGAACAGGGCAAATCCTGGATAAAGCCTTTTTTCATCTGCTCAGTTCCAGGAATGTGTAGGGTATGTACAGGTAACCTGTGCTTGGAGGTGAGGGCTTGTCCTCCCACAGAAAGAGGCCATACAGAGAAGTGGGTGATGTGGCAATTGCCCTGGTGCTTGTGGTTGGAGGGTGAGCTCGCTAAGCACACAGGGCTCACTTTGAGTTCCCAGAGTGGAGCAACACTGCCTTGTGTCAGAGGAGATATTTATAGCAATTCACTGGATGCTTTAAGCAAAACTGTCAAGAGATCTCCAGAACCTATTTTAACATCAGCCAAACATAAACTATTGATCACTGTGCTGTTTAGATCTCTTCCCTTTAACTCTTTGGATTTAACAAGAAAACATGCTAGTGTATGAGATCTGGAATACAGTCACATGGACGTTTTCAGAGAAAATTTCTTGTTTGTTCTTTCTCTCTCTCTTTTTTTTTTTTTTTTAACTATTATTTCTGTCAAGAAATGTCAGTATGAAGGAAGTCAAAACATCCTGTAGAATTGTGTCAGTTTGTGGATCAGTTCAAGAGAAGCAAGGAAGTTTTCCCAAGGAAATTTTCTCTGTTTTCCTTCCTGTCAGACGTGCCCTCCTCCACCCTGTCTAAAATGCAGATGCCAAGGCCAGAGTCTGGAAGCCATGGCCAAGGGCCTTGGGGTTTTTTTATAATGCAGTAGTATGTCTTCTATGGTTGAGAAGGGAAAGAGGTCAACAAGGTTAACCTCATCTCTTTTGGACAGAGTATGAATTACCTCTGGGATTTTTTCCTATGGTTTTTGAAAATGTTCAGGGGATTTTGAGTTATTAATCTCATTTGTTAATCTGTGGAGCTTTTAGGTGGGGGTGTTTGAGAGCAGTGGAAGCTGGGCACTGAAGAAGGCAGGAGAATGAGGAATGGGTTCCTTATAGCCTAGCAATTTGAAATCCTTAATGAATAAATGATTTATTTCCTGTCCCAAGAGCTTGTCCTGCAGAACATAGTGCTCTGCAGGAGCAATAGTCTCAGATCAATGGCCTATCTAGGACAATGTACCTTTTCAAATCCTAAATCAGATATTTAATTAGAAGGCATTTCCATTTCAATTACCTTCATGCATCCCATCAATACTCCTAACTTTTCGTCAATATTTCCTTTTCCATCAGTCTGAAAAATGCAGGCCTTTACAAAGATTTATTTTGGCAATTAGGTAACTAAAGGAAATGACCAGAGCTGCAAAAGTGCTTAACCCTAACTCTTATCCATTAAAAGCAGTGGTAGCTGCTATATATTGCAAAATGATGAGACCTCCACTGGTTGCCTTCATAGAAAGGGTCCCATCATTAACAACCTGTGATGAAGACAGGAGAAGAAATATATTTCACAGTGGCAAAAATATTAAAAAGACAAGTGTTTCATGCAAAACAAAACAAAAAAATTATTAGCTTTCAGTTTTTCCTAAGCCTGTCATTTATTGTCTAACGGAAATTTAAATATAAATTTGAAGTACAAAACCAAATTGCAATATTGAAAAGAAAAAACAACCACCATGGAATAGAGTTCTAACTCTACATAAATTTAAATTCCAATTTTAATACATTTTAATCAGATGAAAACTGCAAGCAATCCCAACTGCTTACTATGAGTAACATTAGGGGATTTTGTTGTTTGCAGTATCTCTATTAAATAAGAAATACCAAGGAGTCCTCATTTTTAAGGGATGCGTCAGGTGTTGAGCCATTTCTTTCCATGAGTAATTTTCCCGTGATCAGATTTTCACTGAAATTTGATCATTTTCTATCCAAAGCTTATTCATTTGAAAGCAGTTTATCACTAGTGAGGCTCATTATTCAGTGTTAGATAAGAGAGCTGAGGGTCTTGCTTTGCAACAGATATGTTTCTGAGATCTATGAAAAGAACTCTAATTCACAGCCAGATGCCACATTTCTCTTACCATTTGCAAATCTTTTATATAGATGACACAACTGAAACAGCAAAAGTTAAAAAGTACTGGTTTTGGACTTTTTAAAATTTTTTAAAATTTAGCCTGTTTCCATTTCATTTTCCTCATAAAATGTGTATATTCTGTTCCCAAGCTGCAGAACTTTTGGGTCAAAGAATTGGTGGTCGTGACTCTACATGTTATTATGAAGTTAGCTAAGACTATGATGTGTTGTTTTTTTAAAAAAGTAAAAAGGGATACCTGTGGATTTGAGATGTGATGGAGAGAACATTAAGAAGATGTGAGCTTAGCTTTACACTATAATCAGGCTTGGTCAGACACAAATTTTCAAATGAACTACATTTATTGGTTGTAGTTTCACATTTTAACGTGAACTATATAATGAAGATATATTCGTGATTCATTTTATTTAATTATATAATGAAGATTCAAATCACATTAACCAAATTCCATCTTGGTTCCCATCCCTATTTGATGAGTCTGAGCCTTCAGGGTCACCTTACTAACAGACTGGAGCTTGACTTATGTTTCCAGTCATGCAAATAATTAGTACGACCAGTGGTAATGAAACTATTAGAAGAAAATCAATTACCAGTTGAAGAGCCCCAAATCCTTAGATATATTACTTAGTTTCCTCATGATTATTCAGCCTTCTTCACTATTTTTGACTGAAAACATGGAGTTATTTTTAGCAATGAAGAATGAAATAGGATGTCAGGAAAAAATTCATATTTTCTTTCTCTTGGTCTGAATTTTTAGTTTTTAGCATGAATCACATATGAAGTGTGATCCATCAGAATACCTTTAGCCTAGTCATGTTCCTGACCATTCAGTGGTCTATTACATCCTCTTGCAGAAAATAATCTGATTTCTAATGGGTAATCACAACTTTTCTGGGTCTGAGAAGGAAAGTAATTTCCTGATATGCTAAATGTGAGAGTCCAGAGAGAATTAGATTTCCAAGACCAACTGTTATAACCCTAGAATAAATTTAAAATACTTCCATCAACACCTACAAGAGATACCCATTTCCATAACCCACCATTTATACTTTGTGTCCAGAATGGCACTGTATTTTTTTCTCTTACATTTCAGAAGTTTGTTGATGACTGACTGTGGCTGCCATAAAATATTCTGGAATACATAGATTTTGGTTGTGACGAATCTTACTTGAGCAGTTTGGGATCATCCATTGTCTCAGAAACCTTTACAGTGCACATAATGTCTGAGATGCAATGCTTTATGAGTAAAACAGAATCAAAGAAACACAGAAGGATTAGGGTCAGAAGGGACTTTTGAATGTTATCATAGAACCATAGAATAGCTTTGGAAGGAACCTTCAAGATGATCCACTTCCAAACTGCTTGCCATGGACAGGGACACTGTCAACTAGACCAGGTTGCTCAAAGCCCCATCCAAAGTGGCCTTGAATGCTTCCAGGGATGAGGCATCCACCATTTCTTTGGGCAAACTGTGGAAGTGCCTCACCACCCTCAGAATAAAGAATTTTTACCTAATGTGTGATCTAAACCTACTTTCTTTCAGTTTAAAACCAAATCCCTTATCCTCCCTTTACATGTCCTCATAAAAAGTCCCTTTCCATTCCTTCAAGGCTCCCTTTATGTACTGAAAGGTCACAATTAGGTTACCCTGAAGCCTTCTCTTCTCTAGGCTGAAAAATCGCAGCTGTCTCAGCCCTTCCTCGTAGGAGAAGTGCTCCATCCCTCTAATTATCTTGGTGGCCTCCTCCAGACTTGCTCCAACAGGTCCATGTCCTTCCTGTGCTGGGATCCCAGAGCTGGATGCAGTATCCAGGCGGGGTCTCGTTAGAGTGAAGCAGAGGGGCAGAGTCCCCTCCCTGTCCCTGCTGTTCAGGCTGCTTTGGATGCAGCCCAGGACACTTTGGCTTGCTGGGGTGCAAGTGCACATTGATGGGGTCATGTCCAGCCTCTCACCCACCAGCACCCCCAAGTCCTTCTCAACAGGGCTTCTCTTGACCTGTCCATCCTCAGCCTGTGTTGATACCAGTCCTCTAGTTCAACTCCCCAGTTCAAACAGGGTCACCTAGCAGCACGTTCCCCAGGACCATGTCCAATCAGGTTTTGAATACCACCAAGGATGGAGACTCAACAACTTCCTTGGGTAACCAGATTTTGACAAGCCTTATGGTAAAAAATTGTTTTCTTGTGTGCAGTTGGAATATCATGTGTTCTAATTTGTGTCTGTTACCTCTTGTCCCATCAGTGGCCACTACTAAGAATAATCTGGTTTCCTCACTGTCACTTGTTCCCATCAGGTGTTTCTAACCAATGCACATTGATCAGGTGCCTTTAAGTCTTCTCTCAGCTGGGGAGTCCAATCTCTTTCAGCCTCTCCACACATTGAAAAAACAAGGAAATTTTCAACCTAGCATCTAAAAATTTTGGAAGATTTTCCTAAATAAGAAATTTGAGATAGTAGTCTTGATCTAGTTTTCCTCATAAGCTATGCAATTTCAGTTCAGTGTGCAAGTGCCAGATTAAATCATTAACAGGGTGTTAATTTGGCAGTTTTTATCAAGAAGCTCATCAGAGCACTATGTTGCACATCTGGAGATTTCACATGTGTTTTGCCCAGGCTGGATGCTTAAAAGCACAGTGGTGGCAGAGCACGCCATGGTTACTGTTCAGGCTATGTGTGTGTTGACAACTTGCACTGTGTCCAGAATTTCCAGGCTGTTTTGATCAAAAGCTATTGAAACAAATGTAAAGATGGTGCAAGGAATAACTGTTGGGAGAATCTGCCACGGTCTTGCTCTTGGTGGGAGGGTGTTGGTAGTGAGAACCACACACTGGGATATTGCTCATTGCTAGCACAGAAACCAAAATAAGAAGGTGGTAATGTCTATCATCGAGGACTAAGGTAGGCTGTAGCTGAAAGCAGGCATTGATTTGCCTTGCCAAAGAAAACTTTCTCCACAGTTTCTCAATATAGAAGTCAGAAGTGATATTTGCTACAATTTTGCATAATTTTTGATGCCTTGATTTATGAATCAGCCTTGCTGGGCAATGGACAAATCTGTGCTGCGTGGCCTGTAGATGACATTAATTTCCAGAAGTTCAGTTAATGGTTTTGGCCCCAGTTTGAAGTATTTTTTCTCCTACAGGTGGTAATATTTCTAAAAAAACCACTCCCAGTATTCAGGAAGCTGCCACAACTGACAAAAGTGACATCATCACCTGGAGACATCATGATACCCCACTTTACAAATGTGCTGCATTCCTCTGCTCTGCATGTGCTTATTTTGATCATACTTTAAAGGCTCAGGGCCTGACATTCCCCAGCCTCACAATTTGAAAAGAAATATATTATGCAGGGTCCCTAAATCTCTGATCTCTCTGAACCTACACAAAATAAGTAGTTGTTCAAATTGTTTCTGAGCCTGTTCTTTGTCAGTGTTGTTTGTAGCACTGCAAAGCCTGTGAGCACCTGTCACTGATCAGGACACTTAACTGCACTGATGACTGTACAAACCCCAAACAGGAAGGGGGTCTGTGACTCCCAATCCCATAGATCACAAAGGCACCAACCTCTGTTCATCCTAGAGAAGTTAACCCTCCAAGCACAGCTTTCTGTCTCCTTATGTCTCACCATGCATGTGCTAGAATATTTTTCAGTACAAGGTGGTAAATGCTCTACTTATTACAGGTGACACCTTTGTCTGGCTGAAGAGATGAAATTCACTGGTGGATATCTGTATCCAGACTACCTGTAAGTCAAAAAGTGTAATTCTTTCATGTCTCCTTTAAAGTGACAAAATACTTGACCCTTATTTTCCAGTTTGTGAACAGTGGCATGGGGAGATAATGTCCCAGCTCCTTTAGGGAATTTATTTCAGTGAAAGTGTGGATTTCAGTGATTTTCCCAGCCTGCAGGGAGCAGCAAACTGCAGCTTCCCAAAGTCTAGGTTAATTATGTCCTACCAAAGACAGTCTGCTTCCTTCACCCACCAGCATTTTGCTACAGAAAAAAAAAAGAAAATACTAATGAATAAAGCTGCCATAGCTCAGTCCAGGAAGAAAGATTTTATTCCATCAGATAAAAGGAATGTCTATAGTCTCTCTCTCAGGGCCTGCCAACTAATCTAAGATAGCAGAGGAATTTTTTATGTGCTACACTATTTTCTCACTAATCTTATTTTAAGAAAAGTAACATAATGAGCATTTATTTGGGGCACTCAGTATACTTTTCTTAAAGCCAGACAAAAAAGGAAATCTGGTACTTGTTTTATTTCTACTTTAGCACTTTATCTGACAGCTTGACATAAGAGCAGACATAAGAGCATAACTCTGTATAAGATACTAATCTTAAATGATCACAAAACAATTTTCTTCTCCAGATTATCTAACACAGTCTAATTGGCAAGGATGGATCCCGTGTATAAAAATAGTTTGGAGATGCTATCATTGTAGCAAGGCAATATTTTTTTCTGGAATCTATTTTAAATTCTTTTATTAGTTAGTTCTGTGGGCTTTTTTTATAAATTTTTGGAAACTTTGAATTCTCAAGTGCTGTCTCCTGACAATGAATTCTGGAGCAGTGACCAACAAAAAGCCATACAGCTTGAATGGCATTTGAGCAAACTACTGCCCCAGAAAAATAAAAAGTGCTTGATGAGTGTGTCTTACAGTCTTGTAGCTGGAGGTTTAGGTAGACTTTTGAAAGTAGTGAGTTCACAGTAGCCTGGTGGGCTGCCATGATGGCTCTGAAGGTGTCACACTGTGACCTTTTACCATGAATTTGATCAGATTACAGGCTGTGAACACTGGCACCAAATGAAAGCTTTCAAACATATGTAAAGTATGAGAACAGCCTTTGCGAACTCAGTACAATAATTGATGCTTTTTAATTTGGGACCACAACATTCCAAACCTGGTGATGCAAGTACAGTTATCCTGAACTCCTCCGTAATATGTACCAGAAGAAAAGTATCAGGAGTAGGTATTAAACTGCTGGAAGGTCGAGGCAAATGCTAAAGTGTCAGGAATTCATTGAAAAACAACTTTGACATTTTGACAACCAGATAAAGTTCATTGATTGCATTTTGCTGTTTCTGAAATCTCTTAAGTTTTGCATGTTCCAAATGTTGGGCAGGTTTCTGAAACCCCAGAGCAAAAGAATAAGATGTGAGCTTCTGGTTCCCTCTTCATCATGTGTTAAGGTATTTTTCTCAATTGATCTTGACCAGAGTTACAGATTTCTTTAGTTTTGCCTGGAATTGCTGCTGTGGTGTCTTTCTGTAGTTCTGTATTTTAATACCAAATCTTGTAGTGTTTGTTCTTTTTTATTAACAGATTTATTGAGGGAATGTGATTCCTGCAACATCAGGGTTTTGTTCCTGATGCCCCAGCATGCTGTTGACACCCCAAGTACTCCTAATGCATCACCTCCCTCTGGTTCCTTGGCCCCTTTGCCAGCACCACCGGCTGCCTGGGGCAAGGAACAGGCTGTCCTGCTTGTTGGGTGGTCACAGCCACCTTGCTCCTTGCCACCTGCCTTGCCAGCTCACAGCACCACCACACCTGCCTCTGCAGGAAGGGATCTGGGTAGGTGTACACAACTGAGAGGAGTCAGAGAGGCTGGGAGTTCATTAAAGGAAAAGATATTTAAACAAATTAATGAGGAGTTGCTATGAGACGCTGTCACGGGGTAAGAACTGTGTTGCACCAGGGAACTGGTATTTGAAGTGCAAATCTCTAAGCTTTTGTAGTCTCATCTCTTAAACACCCTAATGACTTTCTGCAGTGGTCTGTCTCCTCCAGCCACTGTTCAGGAGCCCCATGCCTTCCTGCAGGGATTGCCCCTGCTCTGCTTGAGGCTTTGCAGGAGCCTGCTGCAGGCTGTGAGCCCACAGGTGGATCTGTGAGAGCACTGGAGCTGTGCCAAGCACTGTGGAAAACAGGGGTCACAGAAAAGTGATGCAGAGCACTCAGACCTGGTCCAGAGCTTCTTGAAATCAATGGGAGTCCCTCCCCTCCTGTGCTTGGCCACACAGCTCTGGGGTGATCCCAGTGGGTTACTTGTGCAGAAGCAACTCCACCTTCGTGATCCCATGTCAGGACCAACTGTTTCTCTTCTGTTGTTACTACGTATTAGTTGAAAGGAGTCTAAAACACACAAATAGCCTGTCTGGATCTGTACAGCCCTCTGACAGCCCTGAATGGCAGTCCCCCCCTGAGCACAGGCAAGAGAAATACATGGACATTAGCTGCAATTCAGTTTCCCATACAGCAGATGGAGTTTTTTTATTTATAATAGCACAGCATTCTGTCAGAGAAAGGAGAGATGGCAAAACTCCAGCCAAAACACTGGAGCCAAGCACCCATGAACATGGGAAAGTTGCCTCCTGGATCCAAGTGTTGAAGGGCTCTGGCAGGTACACCTACTTCAGGAACAGATGTGAGTAATTAATATTTGACTTGAGCTAGCTAATCAATCCTAGATAAATTGCTTGAAGGTTAATCACAAGGTTCTGAGTCACTTTTATTTTTATTTTTACCTGACTTCTTGTGGGATTTCTGCCGCATATGAAAGGAACATTAGGACTTTGATGTGCAAAGAAAGTACATGGGGAGAATCTCAGTGCCACCATGAAGTGTTTGGTAATGGGAATGGTAGTGATTAGGTATCAAAAGGACTCAACAAGTCTGTATACAAAAATGTCTCTTCTTGGACAGATTTATAGGGGAAAAATCAAGAGCTGAATAATTGTCTTATATGTTCCAGGATGTGAACCAATAATAGTGCTGATAATTGGTCCCTGGCAGATTTATTCAGATGCAAACCTCTCAGTTTATGATTTAGGTCTGCCTCATTTCCCTCCAGGTTTCATTCATACCACTATTATCTGAGGCCACATGAAGCAGTGTTGTTAGCTAATAGACAGCTGTTCACCAATGGCTGAATGTCAATGTGCATAAGAAGAAAAATATCATTGCATCCTTCACTCAAGTGTATAAGTATGGATTCTCTGAAATCACTCCAGCTGCGGTGGAGTTACAACAGCCAGGTATTCAGTCTAGAAAGTACACTGGCATCATTTACATGCAAAGTGCTTCTCAAAGTTAATTCATTATCAATACATTACAGTGCTGCTGGCCAATTGCTTAGTGCTAGATATCTCTAAAAGTAAATTATTACCATAGAATATACAGTAACCACTTCAGTTTATGTTTACAAATTGCAATGAGAGCTATTTGAAATTCCACTCCAACTATAGCTTGCTCTTTTGTCCTGGGAATTTTTCTTCAGTTGAAGATGACTTCTGTTCTGTTTTAAGCCTTACAATCTCCATAAATCTTACAGATGATTTTTTTTTATTGTGTTGGCTGTTGTCAATTATTAGCAAAATCTTGCAATTAGGTACTGGGTTGCAAATATAATAAATGCAATGATGCTCTAAACCCCAGATAGGTGAAGGACAGTGGGCCCAAGAGTATTATTCTTACTAATAGCTCTTTTTATTTACTTTTTCTCAGTAATATTTCTTGATCTATCTGTCCTCAGGTACCAATCATTTTTCATGCTAAATAGGATTTCATCAAAACCTCCACTGAATGAGTGGTAGATCTGCAAGGTAAAGCACTTGTATGTAGTACCAAAAGTAAGTTTGCCTGTACAATCAAAGATTTGCACTTTCCATTTGTGAGGCTGCACTACAGTCTTTCAAATAATGGCATAATCACAGTCTGGTTTTCTCTCAAATCACTCAGTCTTATCAAGAAGGACAAAACTGGTCATGCTCTGAGCTCAAAGTGGTATCCAACAACAATTTTTACCCCCTTACCTTTGTAGCCAGTTGCACAGCTCTCAAATGTGCAGGCCAGGGAAAATCAGGGAAAGGTGGAGAAAACAGTGAGGGAGATGGATGGAGAGTACCATTTTATTTATAGGGCCCATGCTAAGCACAATATGTCCTTGTGGAGTTTCAACTAGGACAAACCCTCTGCCATCTGTGCTGATGGTGAGGCAGAATGCTCAGAATGTGCCCATTTCACTTACTCCACCCTGCAGTGTCCTGCCTGAACTGATGCCCTGGAGAAGCATCCCTTGGGCTTTGTACACAGAAAGCAGTGAAAACCCATTATTTGTGGGCAGGCCACCATTTCTTGTCCTCACAATTGTGACCTGTGCATTGCTGATGCACCCAGCCCCTGTACAGAGTAGGAAGAGAAAGAGTGATGTGAATTTCTTTGGGAAAGTGCTGGTGCTGGGGCTGTGTGTGCTCCCCTTCCTGTCATCCCTTACACATTGCCATCCTTTTTCAGGCTGCACAGGAAGAGTTTGAGGGCTGCCAGTGCAGCATAGGACACAATTTGGGGTTCCCATAATTGTAGTATCAGGTAGGTATATGTAATGGTATCTGAAGCCTGCAGTGGTAAAGTAACATCACCCTGTATTTCATAATTGCTGAGGCTTACTGGTAATTGCTCTCTCTTTAGAGTAAAGGGATGATAACCATCACCACAGATGGCTGTAAGTTTAAACCATTTATTTATACTTCTCTCTGGAGGTATTTGAATCTGACCTCAGATACTCTGACCTTAATGTTCTACATTCTAAGTATTAAGAAGTGTAGGATCCGGAGAGACTGCTCAGGTTTAGCAGTGACTTGAATTCAGCAAATCGTGTCATCTGAGCAAAATACCTTCTTAGTATTATGTTCTTAAATCTAATAACTAATAAATAAATCTATAATAATTAATAAATTAATCTAATAATCTAAGTTTCCTGCCCTTCATTAACTGCACATGTGATTTTGTTTCTGCTTTGTTTTACTATGTCACATAATTTGATACAGCATCTATTTTTCCCAAGCCACTGAGCACATCTGCTACTAACATATATTTAGTGGTTGTGTTGGAATGGATTCCCAGTCTGGCGTGTTGTAGCAGATCAAGGCCTAGCTGGTACAACATCAGTAAATGCTTTAAAGAAAGCAGAAATATCTAAGGATTGCTTATGCCTATAAACGTAGAATAACCAGGATGCATTTGCAAAAGAGATGAATAAGTTTCGGTTTTGTTTGCAGGTTGCTGCTTAATTAGCTCATTCATTAGAGTATCTCAGAAATGGAGAGTTGAGGATCATCTGGGGGAGTTGCTCATCCAGTCCCTCCATGCTAGGGCAGGACCAGTTATCAATACTGGGAACACAATGGAAGTGAAAGAATATTTTTCTGAGACAAGCAAAATGCAAAATAAAGTAGATTAATTAGAGCAGCTCTGCTTCAAAGGCTCCATGTTCTTTAATATATTGATCACAGTGTTCAAAGTTCTGCATGATGCCTCCTCCCCAAAAAAATGTTCCTAATTGAATATTGGACTGTATTCTGATGAGACCTCATGCAAATTGCAAGAACTCAACTAATTTGTCAGCGTTAAGTGAATGTCAGAATTAAAGGCAGCTTCAGTGCTCAGTTAGTGTGTAAGTCTGTGACTTGAACCTTCTTTTTTTTGAAGTGAAGCAATAAAGTTGCAGAGGTTCATAAGTGTAGTGCACGGTCCATGAGTCAACGTGGAGATTTATTCACCCCTTATTGCTGCAAAATGGAGTCATTCTTACCAAAGGCAACAGAAAGGGTTTGAGACATTGAGTTTAGACAGTGAGGAGAGTGGGAAAGGAGCTTGAGGAGCTTAGCACTATTGACCTGACACTGAGAGAAAATCTTACTGCAGGTATTGTGGAAGTTGAAATGAAGGGCTAGGCAAAAGAGAGAATTAAAAAAAAAAAAAAAGTCTGTTAATTCTTACCCTAACAGCTTATTAGCCAAAGCAAAATTATTTTAGCAACTCTATAGCCAAAGCTAGGAATTTTTATGTTCCTTCCTTCCACTTACTGATAGCTTTGCGAAGAGAAAGAGTGTTCAGAAGCAGCTGTGCTGTGTTTCCCCCACTCACTCTCTTTTTTCTCACCAAGCCTGAGCATCGCAGTGGCTTCTTGTGCACAGATTTTTGCTGGTGGGCAGCTCCCATTAGCTGGGGGTGGCCTCAGCAGCTGGCTATGAGCTCTTCTGGCCCTCAAGCTCTGTCATGTACTGTTTTTGTCCTGGCAAAAAGAAGTGCACATGTTGTAGATATATCATAGGCACCAGTTTTTTTTCTGAACCTGAGTCAATCATTTTAGTCAAAAAATGAAAAAAAAAGGGGGGAAGATACTAAAGAGAAGAAGCATTCATTTAGATATTTTAATAATGAAAAGTATCAGCCTATTTAACTTGACATATTCTGGATAAAAAATTCTCATTTTCATTTCAAGAGAGCACTGTTTTCATTTAAAATTGATCTGCCTCTAAAAGCAACAGTAACAAGAGAACAACAAAACTGAAACATTGATTTTTTCTCTTTTGCCTGAGAAAAACCTTGAAGGCTGACCCAAAAATAGTTTATCTGGATTTGGGATTTGTTGTTCTTTTTGGTATGTGGCAGTTTACAAAAGAAAACAAGATACTCTTCTGTATTTTTCCTTCATTCAGTAGTGATCCCTATCTTCCTTCCCACTCCCACCCACCAATCCAGTTGGGCTAACACATTTGCTTGATCAGTTCTTGGTGTAACTGACACAGTGTTAAGAAATGAGGTGGCCCTTAAGTGATATTTATTCATCATCACCATGCTTTCATTAAATCCTCACAAATTGCTCAGTCTCTAATAATCCATTTTCTCAACCAACTTCTCGTGCAGTGGCACTCGGCAGAGTCACATCTGTGGCTAGGAGTGAAAAGCAGAAGTCTAGACTTGAGTTATAAATAGCCCATAGATGTAGTTATAAATGTCATTAAAAATCCGTTTTTATTCAAAATCCAGAAAGGCTTTTCCCATTATGGGGAACACTGGAGAAGGCAGGTAGTATGTATTCCAGTGAAAACTACCTGCACTTGCCATGTGAAGTAACAGAGTACATAACTCAAACCTGATACTGACCTTTTCATCATGTTACAAAGCAAGGCTTACTTCATCAGCTAAGCATGACCTGAATAAATCTCCATTTTATTTCTGTCTGTGTTCCCTTAGGTGAAGCTTTCATATGGCTGTAGCTTTAGTGACCATCTAAAGAGTTCAGTTCTCACTGCTCCTGATGGAAATTTCTTTTTTTCTTGTCGTGGATTACCTTAATATGCCACCCTGTACGCATTGAACAGCTATTGCTAATCATGTGAAACTGAAGAGTATTTGAGATTACATTTGAGTAGTTACAATAATGAGACTACCATAATCATTAAAATCATATCCAGAAACACTGTTTTTCTACCTCTGCTGTCCAGAGAAAGAAACCAGCCGGTGTGAATGAGAGAGTGAGGCATGGCTGTTTGAAGGGAAGATCTTCAGAACTGTAAATTCCCTTAATAGATCAGAAATATTTATGTCTATTTGGCTTATTTCAGCTGGGTAACTGTACTGCATTGTGAAATGGACCACAAGCATGTCAGTCAGATGGTGTTAAGGTGGGCCTTGGGTGATTTATGCTCTCATCTAAACTTCATTCTTGAAGTCCATAACTGTGGAGACATCTTTTGCCTCACTGATTCAATCTGGTTTCCATGAGCATCTATTTGATGACTTTTGTCTTCTTCTCTTTTTAAATACTATTCTTCTTCCAAGCTGTCTCCTTTCACTTGTTAGTACTTATCACTTTATGCTGATGGTGCACAACTTTATTTTTGTCCATGGTGACTTTGGTGAGGAAGGGCTTTTTTCTGTAGTTATATAATCCTCACAGACAGCATGAACAAGTTTGGGCCAGGAGTTCTGCTCATGAAGGAGGAATGAGACATTAACTGAGCACCACCAAATGAACTGATATGAATGTCTAGTATGATCTAAGGGAAAAAAAATATTCCAAGTGATTCTCTTTAACACAAGCACTCTTTGGAGTCATTCATGCAGTTAAGCAATTTGGAAAATACTATCTAGTAGTGCACAGATGCTTGAATTTGCAGAAGTTCACTGCTTTATTAACTACTAACTTAGCAATGAAGCTGCAAACAATGTGAATATTAGCATTTATCTATTGGACTCACTTAAAAAAACAAAACAAAACAAAACAACCTGATCAGCTGTTATATGACTCCTGGATCCCTCTAATTGTTAAAAAAGGGAATTGGAAAACTTGTCTCTTAGAGGTTGCACCAGACTCCAGTAATTTTTGTATTTAGCCAAGCTGAATTTTGATTATTGCCCAGCTTATTTCCTTTGAACTGCCAGCACACACTTTATGTCTTTTCAGGCATTTAGTCTCTGTTTTGCTGATGCCAGAGTTCAGCTTATTTTGCCCTGTGTTTAAAATACTGTTTTCTTCAGAAGCTGCAGGTCATGGACTTATCTACAGATTCTCACAGACACTTAAGGCCAATGCTTTCCTCTTTTGCACCAGTATGCTATTGTCATCTCTCTATTGCAAAGCACTCTGTACATGTTCAGTCAAACAGTGCTGTTAAATTTCTGTCTCAGTGGACTAAAAGGTTATTTAATACATTTATATAATGTCCCTGACCATCCTAGGTCCCGCTCTAATAAAGACTTATGCTTAAGCTTGGCATCATGCACTGGCCTCTGCTTTCAAGTGATTAATCAGCCAAGGCATAAAGATCTGTCACAGCATAAACCTTTGTAGATCCTGTGTCTTTAGGTGACTGGCAACTTATTTGATGTTATTTACATGGCATCAGGGTTCAGCTAGCTGACATAGCCCAGAGGTATAAACAAATCAAGAACTGTAGAGGGAAGGAAGAATGTTGTATTTCACCAATAGTTACAGCTAAAAATTCAAGTCCCCTTTCAAACACAGGACCAGGGTTTGTATATTCATCAGCATGTGTGTATGGAGGAAGGTTGTTCCAGTTTCACAGATTACCTGTTTATTCTCCATAAATTTTCAGTGTGGGGAGAATAAAATTCTTCGTGCCCCCAGAATTGCCAGTGAACTTGCCTGAATTCTGTTTTTGAACCTTTCATTTCTGAAGAAATCAATACATCTCCTTATTTACAGTGCTGAATCTCACATCCTTATCCAAATCTCCAGAGAACTCTGCTAAAAAAAGTTAAAGGCAACTTTAAATTTTAAATAATGTTGTGAATTACTGCAGCTCCTAGGGTGGGAGATCAGTGCTCCACCACCCACAAAGGATGATCCAGCTCTGCAACTCTGCAACACAGACCCCTGGGAACACCCCTGGGAGATGAGGGAAAGGAAACCAACCATACCTGCACCTACCCACCTCCTTCTTCCATCTTTGTTTCTGCCTGTAAAGTGTGTTTGACCCCCAAGTCCTTGTGAGCACAGCAATGGCACAAATCTATGACTAGTACAGGTTTGCTCACTGCAGAACTCCAGCCCTTTCTAAAGCCCTAAGATAGAACATAGAAGGAAGTTTTGTTTCAATAAGGGTGGCAAGGTACTGGCACAGGTTGCCCAGAGAGGTGGTGGATGCCGCATCCCTGGAAGCATCCAAGGCCAGGTTGGATGGGGCTCTGGGCATCCTGCTCGAGTTAAACATGATCCTGCTCATTGCGGGGGAGTTGGACTAGACGGCATTCAAAAGTCCCTTCCGACCCGAGCTATTCTATGACTCTTTGATTATGGAAGCACCAAACCACGCGGAAAAGGCAGGGTTGGGCGCAGGAGGAGCCCGAGGGATGCGGGCGGGAGCTCCGGGGGCATCCCGCAGGGGAGCGGGTGTGAGAGCGCCCAGAGACGCCTTCCGCACTGCCCCGTACTGCAAGGGGGCCGTGCTTGGTGAAGGGTGAAATGCGTGCTGGGCTTTGTAAAATAAGGCGGTATTAGAACAAAGCTTAATACAGCATAAAAAATATCAAATACAATGTCACAGCAGTTGCATTTTTTGCTTTCCAGTGTATTGAAATCTGCTCCATGTGTCTACCTGATTCTTCCTAATGCTGTTCTTTTTAACGACCATCTTAGACACAGCATTGTGTAGATGATGGCAGAAGTTCTCCTCCAGCACATCCATTTAACCAGCTGGCTTTCTCGGACTTACCTAGGGTGAAGTCTTTAAAGAGAGTTACTGTCAGAATTGTGATGTTTATTTTGTTGTGTGAAGGAAGAGTTTTTGTTAAAGTCCACATGAAACCCATTTTCCTCAGAGCTTTGGCTTCAAGTGGATTTTTGTTTGGTGTTCAGGCTGCAATTTCAGAGGGAAAAAGGTTTTTCCTTTTTTCATGTTTGCTGCTTTGCTAGAGTTAGACCAACTTATTCCAGCAGGGAATGAACATTTCTCCCCAGGCACACAATAACGTATTTTAGAGTTCAGGCTTCTGCAGGATTAATTCGTTCTGTGCTGAAATGTCTTGATTTTGAAATGTACCAGTTTGAAAACAGACACCCTGGCTTGGCTTTTGACAAGCAGGCCCTCTAGGTTTTGCTGCTGTTTTAAAGAAAGTGAATACCAGAGTGAAAGATGGTTGTTTCTTCCTGGGACCACTCTGTATCATCCTGTTTCACAGCTGGTTACAAACTTTGATGGTCCATACACAGTCTCCCTGGAGATGCAGAACTAGGGTGCAGGTTTTTAATGATTCCCAAAGCATAATCTTGCTGCTTATTCTACAATCACTTTATGCAAAACTAGGTAAAGCATTAGAAAGAAAATAACCAATGTCACCACCATTCTGGTGTCGGTGACATTGATTGGGACATGCAGGGAAAAATATATATCTAAACCAGCCTAAACTCAGAATTAGGCCTGTCAGTTTGCACTGTGAAGAAGGGAATTGTCTCGTCTGGGACTCTCACTCGTTGAAGCATCTGGGTAATGTAGTAATCACTTTACACAATGGGATTACAAACCATGTTTATAAATACGGTCTATTTGTTTGTGTGATTTTGAGTCACTGGTTTGATGCTCAAGCCCTAAGCTGAAGCAATCACAGAGATGAATGCATGGCAAATGTTATATTAAGCTGTAATTGTTGTCATCAGATGCTGCCTCCACTTAGATTGTAGGAAGGCAAGTGAATTTTTTTTTTTCACTTCCTGGTCCACCTGACTTTTTTACCCATTCAGAAGCAACCAAACAGAAAAGCTCAAACAGCATGCCTACACATTTTACAAAATGACTCAATAAACTCTGCCAGTCTCACTCTGCAGATTGTAAGGCAGAGGTGCCTTCAGCAAGGCATAAGTGAGCTCTTCATTATTTAACATTTCTAACATGCTATGAAGCCTTCCAAGCTGAGTAGAGCATTCAAAAATTGACCTTCTGGAGCAGCCCAAAGACTCATGTCTGGAAGTTTCCCATCTGAGCATGTTAAGTTTGCAGACATGTGGCTCACTTACAAATCAAGTTTTTTACCCTGCAAAGACAAAGGCAGAGCAGCATGCAACAAACAATAAAAATTTGTCAAAAATCTGCTGCACATCATTTTTTTAGAGATCTTCAAAAATTAATTTTCAATGTTTACTTGCGCTATTTTATTTCCCTAGGGCTGAGTCACTGTCAAGAGAAAGAAAAGAGCTTTTGTAAATTCATTGCTCAAAAGAAAGACACTCCAAACTGTGTCATCTTGAGTTTATAGCTGGAAGGCAAAAGGGAAGAGATGTGCAAGACTAACAATAGCCTTCCCATTGATTGTGTTACTCAGCCACATGAAGCTAAATCCAGGGCTGGAGATGCTGCCTGTTTGCTCAGTAAAAGAGGGAAGACAGAGATCTTGAATACTTCCACCCAGTGCTCTGGGTATACTGCCTACAGCACCCACACAGCCTCATGCCACACATCCTGAAAAGCAATTGCTTGAAGACTGAGGAGGCAGGAGAGTTGGGGCAATAATTCTTAGTATATGTGAATTTCTGTCAGTGCTCTTGGGAGGCCCTTGAGCCAAGAGAGGAGACATCAAGTAAGAAGGAGCAGTGTGAAGAGGAATCAAAGCCATTTGCTCTTTTAGACAAGTTGATAAAAGAAGATCAAATGCTAGGAATAGAAAAGGCAGGATTGAAAGAAGTGCTCCTGGCAGCCCAGAGTTCAGGTTTGCGTGTGGTGGCAGGCAAGGCTCAAACCACATCATTTTACACAACAGGCACCATGCTTCAATATTACTGTTATTGACTGCACTGGGAGACAAAATATCTGATGCACATGAATAAGCCACTTAAACTGATGGGAAAAGTCCTGTTCCATGCATTAAACAGAACTCATTACTCATTTCACAGTTGCACCAGCACCTGGAGGTGCTGAGGAGTACCCAGATGTGGATTCCTGAGGTCAAGTGTTGAGTCTGATTTTCTATAATGCTCTGCATTATAGCTCTGGGTTGGTCTAAAACCACCTACTAAAGAGGCTTCTGACCTGCAGTGCTTTGGGAAAGAGCCTGTCTGTGTAGTGGAAACTTGACTCAATCCACCTTGCAATTCTGATGATCATCAGCCAAATGTGGCATCAAGGGAAGATCCAAAATGTTAATAGAGGTTATCAGTTCCCTTTTGATTTTCTTCTCTGGCAGAAATGTTCAGACTATTTATGAAAAGAAATATCTATCATCTTGTAATTTAGGAACTGACTTTGAATCTCAGTTTTCCTCTTGCACATGAATATTTGAATTCATCTTGGAAACTGGTTCAACGGCATCATTCAGCTGGCACTGACAGCTTCTGAAGTTCATTGTGAGGCTTGACAAAAACAGCGTCAAGAGGATTAAATCAGTCTTGGAAGTGTAAATTACTGTAACATGATGACCCTAATGCTGGAAATAAATTTTGTATGTGCATGTATATACATATGTAATATTCATACATACACATCACACATATACAGTAGAAACTAATTTTCAGGGCTATAGTACATATCTTGACACTGTTCCTCCACAATACAAGTTTTGCTGGTTCTTTCCACAAGAAAAAATTTCTCCCATACATGAGCTTAGAATTCTTATTTAATATAAAATGCTGAATTAAAATTGATATTTCTGTGCCACCTGCAGTGCAAGGATTTCTGGCAGGAACTGTTAACCAATTTAATGCCATACAGATTTAGCCACAAGACGGAAAAATTTGAAGCTTGTATCATGAAATTCAATGCTTCAATTAGAGAGGGAAATTTTGTTACTTGGCCCAGGAAGTCTTTTAAATGCTGCCCTAGAGAAAAAAAAAAAGCAAACCCAACTTTTCTTCAGATCCTGATCAATTTATTTGTTTAAAAACACTTTGTAGGATTTCTTTTCCTGTGCCTTTTTCAGTTTGGAGCACTGTGAAATGCCCGGGGAAGCCTCTTCCTCTTTCTGTGGCAGTGTGTGGCAGAGCCTCTTTTGCTCTGGCAATGCCTGCTGCTGGGAGAAAGAGTAGAAAAGCAGTAGTGTGAGTGGTTTTGGGTGGGCACCACTGCCATCACTGCTCCTACGATGTAATGAGCATCTCCAAGCACTGCTCCACCTCTGGGGCTGGGTGACAACCGCCTTCCCTGTCATTACAGGGACTTGCACAAGACACTTCACTTTGATTTGCATTCCTGTTTCTAGTTCAGTCCCTCAAGAGAACAGCCCTAAAAATGAAACACAGCCAAAAGCAATTGCTTTTCCCTTAAAGTCACCATCCCTCCTGGCTGTGGTCTGGCTGGTTTTTGGTGGAAGTGAGGATGGTGTGAAAAGCTTCAGGGATCTCTTTTTCTCAGGCATAAGAGTTGTCACCAAGTCCTCTCTCACACAGCTCGTGACACCTGATGACACCACTCATGAGACTTCTGTCCAGCAGGAGGGGAGTTTTGTGACTGTATGTACCTAATGGGTCTGGCTGAGCAGGCAGAGCTGTGCAGTCATCCCAGAGCACTGCCCCTGGCAACAGCTTTCAAGAAATCGTGTGGTACTTCTAGGTTAGCTAGCATAAGCTAGCAATAATCTTACAGCCCTGACAGACACAGTATCATTTGCAAGAATTTTCCAACATGTCAGAAATCTGTTGTCTACTGGTCACCACTCCTTCAATTTACTTGGACAAATGTTCCCTTTAACCTTCATTATTTTCAAATTGTAAGTCCTTACACCTGTGTCCACACTGCAGCTGAAACATCTGTTCTCCAGCTTTGCAGCTGGAAGCTGGAGTCCCTCTCTCCTAAGTGTGGTGCAAAAGGTGTAATGTATTGTTTGGATTGGGTCTGAGAGAATTCTCATTATATTTCCTCTAGAATCTTTACTCCAGGACTGTTGTGCCCATCATGAACGAATATCCAATCTGCTCCTTACGGAGCAGTGACATACTGCCAAAACCAAAAAAATAATGTGCTAAGGATTGAGACATCCATATCTTAGTGAAAAGGAGAAATTAATTTTGTTTTGGCCTTTTCCCTCTTTGATGTGTCTGGGGTATCCAGTGACAGAAGCCAAGGGAAAAGCCTGAATTTTGTGTCAGGGGAAATTTGGGTTGGATATCAGAAAAATATCTTCACCCAGAGAGTGGCTGGACACTGGAACAGGCTCCCCAGGGAAGTGGTCACAACCCCAAACCTGACAGAGCTCAAGAAGCATTTGGACAACACTCTCAGGCACATGGTGTGACTCTTGGAGATGTGGGGGATGCAGGAGCTGCATCCAGTGATCCTTGCAGGTCCCTTCCAATTCTGCATATTCTGTGATATGATTCCCTTGTCACATCCTTTAACTATATGCTTTGTTCCTCAGGCTTAAAAATCTTAATTTCACTGAAACCTCCAGTTTAAAATCTTCCTGCAGACTGGGCTGAAATACTACATGGCAGAGTGATGGACCAAGACAAATGGAAAAAGAAAATCATATTTTTCAGATTTTATCATGGTGTCTGGAAAAACTATTTGACACCATGGGTTGCAGAGCTGCTGGGAAAAAGTGCTCTTGTGCCCAGAGAAATATCTCCGAACTGCTGCTGGCCACTGTTAAAGCTGAATGGATTTCTGGCTCTGAGTAGAGTGAATATTTGGTGACAAGTGTTGCTGACAGCTTTTAGGTGTTACAGCCTTAGAGGGGGAAGTAGTTCTGAGTAAATGCTTAATCCACAGGCTAGATCCATGTTGTTGGATAACTGTTGTTGGAAGTGAAGGGGATTTATAAGGAAAAATGTTATGAGTCTGGAGGCCTTGAAGAGATGAAGGGTGTCAAGATGTTTTTTCTCTGAGCCTTTGGGGTCCTAGCCCCGACTGTGAGGACTTTACTATTTGCTGGTTTCTTAAATATTGCTTAATGGGAATAACTTTTTGTCTTACTTATGGTATGGTTATGCTGTAATTACTAAGTCTTAGTTTTTGTTTCTGTCCAGAGACAAAAAGAGTGGGTTTGGCTGGTATTTCAGCTACTAGAGGAGGATCACAGAACTATCAAACCTAGATTCTGACCACAGTTTCTTTCTGCAATAAAATAAAATACAAAGTTCCTCAGTGACTAAGCCTAGAAGATTTCAAATAATGTTCTCTTCCTTTAACTGCACTTATTTTTGATGAAAAAAGTTTTTCCCATCATTATGGTTTCTGAGTTGCCCAGTCAGAGAAGTCCTTTTAGCTGTATTTTACCAAACATGTAATAGACACTTAAACCTTTAGCCAAGAGAGCCTGCCTTTGTGGCCATGTATATACTAACACAGGACTCAGCCAGTCTCTGCTGAGTACAGTACCATAAACCCACAAAATGTTCAGTTTCCAAGGAAACTGAAAGCTCTGCTTTTTGACAAATGCACACAATTTATTACTCATTTCTACTACCACACTGCTTCAGAACTATTTTCCCCAGCTAGAAGAATATGTGTTTTCTAACACAAAGTGAATTGAGAAGCTGGCAGTTGCTGTAGGACAGAGCTTTTTCCAGGATCACCATGGTTTCACCCTAACAGTGCACAGCACTCACCCACATTCCTCCCCAGAAAAGGCTTCTGATGAGTGTGGTTCAGAGGTGACCCCCCAAGGAAGTCTG